>RJWH01005489.1:0-75480 GCA_004363575.1 Solenodon paradoxus
CCTATGGAGTAAATGACAAGGACTCTGATGGAATTAAACAGAGGAATAGCTTCCAGGGCAAAGATGCTAGGGACTGAGGCTGTCCCGCAGGCTGGGACCCCAAAGGTAGAGGCTGACATGAACAAAACCCAGGAGGGCATTACAAAGGCAGAGCTCATTTATTTGTCATCAGATAATTAAAATTTGAAGTCAATTTATTCAGGTTGAAAACCCAGAATATATGCTCCTGCCAGGTACACAGAAAGGCATTTTGATGGAAGAAAAGGAGAAAAGGTATAAGAAGGGTTGATTCATTGTGTCTCAGTGGCTCAGGTACTAAACCTGCAAATGGAGTGTAAACCATGTCAAGTTCAAGGACCTAGGTTCCAGACACATCCTGATAAAACAACCAAAACATTCTCTCAATGAAATTTAAAAAGAAAGTTTTTTGGGGTGATTAATGGACTAAGTATAGAAAACACATAATCAGAACTACCACTGAAGTACCGCAAAGTAAAGAAGAAAATTAATAAGCATCAGACTATTTTTCTATTATCTTCAATGTTAAGGGAACTTATATTTAAACTTCCTGAAACTCCTAAAGGATAGACGTCCAGATAGAATAAGGGTCAGACCTGAAGTTATAACCGGTGTTGGTTGGACCAGAAGTTTCAAGTGTGAGGGGGAAACTACAATAACCCTGAGGCCAAAGAAAAGAAACCTGCATCTCTGTTTGAAGGAGATGTCAGGCCAGGCCTGTCTTTCTTTCCTTGTAGTATGAAATGTGGGGCTACTGGCATCTTCCTTGAACTTGCCCTGTCAGCTATGCAACAGGGTCCTCAATAGCTGAGAGCCCATGTGCATACGGTCCTGTTAGAGCCAAGACCTGGTTTACATGACACCGGGCCCATAAAACCGTTTTCAGTGAGAGCCCTGATCTGTGGGTTTTCAGTTCTGCATTATAGGGGAGCATGAATATATCCCTAAGGATGACTCATCCCCTCAACCATCACCAGGTCTCACAGGAGCAATGAGGAGCAGCACTTGAACACGTAGATTGGATTCTGAGTTAATATTGCTCTTCTGGAATAAAGGGAGAGGGAGGGTGTCCAATTCAGTCTGAAGGGGCAACCAAACCACTAGTATCCTAGCTTCTCTCCTGGGAGTATCCTGCACAGACCAGGACCAGCAGAGAGTCTTCTGCTCTGAGGCTGCAGCATTAGAACACAGAGGAAGCTGCTGGTTGTGTCATCTGTGCGGGTCATTTTCCTTGGAAAACTTTTATCCATTCCCTTTATTCCTACCATCAAACCCATCTTCAGTCCCTGGGAAATCACAGCTGTGCTCAGAGGAGGGTCCTAGAACTCCCCATTTCTCACTGAACAAACTGAGGCTGACTCACTGCAGCTCACTTGGTCCACAGATTCCACTTCACATCCCTCCTCTGAACAAATCAGGGGCAGGGACTCCCACACACTAACCTGATGGATTTGTGATGCTCACGAAAGAGGTGAGGAAGAATATCTTCTTGAGTCTAAAGAATAATCTCACCAAACTTGAAGACTTTATCTTTTTGAGAAACATATTTTTCTATTTTCCCATCTTTGCAAGTGAGAGATACTTAGATCTGTGGCATAGAATATATATATATATATATATATATATATATATATGAGGATCAAATGAACCAGAAAGAGAAAGGACCACACCTAATAGCATGTAGGCTCCATGGGTTTTAGTCTTTGCTTCCAAGACTAAGTTTTCATGGCTATCTTTATTTTTTATAATAGTTGATCTCTCCTTTCCACTTTGCTTTTGTTTTCTAAGAAAGTAAAAGACAGCAAACCCTCACATAATGCATATAAAGTCTTGGAGAGTAGTCCGGTGAAGGCTGTAGTCCTCCAATACCTAGTGATTAGTGCTTAGTTAGTGTGCAGTATCTATCTGTTGTTACACCAACCACAATAGACTCTATCTATATGGAGAAGTATTGTCTCCCTGGAGTGTCTCCATCGCTAGAATTTCCAGAAGCCTTCCACTCACTGTGACATCTTGTAATACTGTTTGCTTTTTTCAGTTTACTTTGTTTTGAGTAGATCCTCACTTTTGTCTTATTTTTAATGGAAGTTGCATGCAGGAATGGAGGTAAGCATATTTGAGATGGAGATTCTTTGTCACTGTGGCTTTGCCTCATTTTAGATCACAGGCTTTGGAATGGGAACTTCAAAGAACACCATCCTTTTGATATTTTGGATGCCAAGGGCAATGTACTTCCCTGGTCCTTTGGGGTGCCAACATGCTCCTCATGATGATAATCCTGCTCTGGGTAGAACAGTTTCATTCCTGTACTAGTGACTCAGGGAGACCTGTGGCCACAAACCTGACAAGTTTGGTAAACAAGGAAAAATCAGTGCTTCCCCCCACGATGAACTGCGTTAAGATGGGGAAAATTTGCTATTTTCTTGTTGGCTTCAAATTATTCATGTTTGGGATTTTGTCTGAACTTCTCTGCCTTGTGGAAGGACCCTGACCCAAGAGCCATGGAGGAAAACATTTATCAGTCTTTTCTATTTCAAATGATGGTAGTGCCTGTCCTGTTGCCAGAGAAGGAGCATAACACTAGTGATAGTGTTTGAATAGCACAGAGATTCCAACTCCCAAGAATGAAGGAAAGAAATGACAAATTAGTGTTGTAGCATTTGATGAATTTGGAAAAAACAAAAACAAGAGTACACTACCTGTAGAGAAAATAACCCAGAACTAAAAACCTGCATGTATGAAGTAGGAAGAATAAGAAATGGATTTTAAAAAACCTCAAGCTCTTAAAGAAATATCAGACTTTGAAGAGATTATGGCCATTATAGTTTTCTAAGGAAAGGTACAGGTAAGAATGAAGGTGAGTAGGCAAACAGGAAGGAAGGAAGAGAGAAGAGGATGAGGAGCATTAATTTTTTGAATTTAGTTGTTCACATTTCTTGTTATCTGTGTCCCGGGTCTTGAACCCTGGATCTTGGGATGCATGTGGGACTGCTCCGAGGTGTATGAGACTGCTAGGCCACCAGGGCACCCTTGTAGTTTTGTTTTGATGAAGCTCCATGTATATTCGATTCAGATGGTATGCTGTAGTGTTTCTGAGGGCTTTTACTATTGAGCCTCTTTCAACCATTAATTCATTCTTTCCTTCAGCAATGTCATTATTTTCAAGCATGAGTCTTATCACAACCCTCCTCTGCACAGAACCCTCTGGTGATGTTTTATCCCCTTAAAGTGGGACCTAGTGGCCCTACAACAACAATGAGGCCGTTGGGGACCTGAAGCCTGACCCCTCCTGGCCTCCTGCTCATTTAGGTACAAGGCCTATTTCCCTCACACACATGCCTTCCCCAATCACCTGACCTGTTCGGGAACATTCCTATTCCACAGATAACCTCACAGAATCATTTCCTGAACTCCTGCTTAAAGGTTACAGTCTACGAAAGAATCTTTTCCAGCCATTAACTCCCTCTTTCCTTTTTCTTGTTCTTCATGAAACATCTCCCATCATATACACTATTTATGTGTTTACTGGAATATGAGGTCATCAAAGCTAGAAGTTTTGGTTGTTCCCTGATGATTCCAGTACACAAAGCCATACCTAGACCCAGAAAGTGCTCAAAGGTACAAGGTCTTGATTTGATGACAGTAATCCACAACAGACCTGAATACAACAAATGCGGAGTAGAGGTCTGTGGTGCAGAGATTTGAGGGTCATTGTGGGGATGTGGACCTCAATGCCAGACCTCTTCCCCTTGTGCAGCCATCCAACATCCAAAGTCAAGTGACTTCCGGGACCAGGGAGCCTGATGAAGAACCTTGTCTTTCTTCCAGGTTCCTTTAAAAATTCCAAGGAAGGGGTGAAGTCATCGGCATTGAATTTCTCGGAAAAAGCCATCACGTGACAATGAACTTAGTTTTCTGTGACAACTTTGGCTGTCTTTTCGGTAGGGTCTCAGGACAGGGAATCGGCAGCTTCTGATGCACAGGGCTCAGTCTCTCCAAAGGTGCTGATTTCTATCTCCATGTATGTGTCCATGGCGCTGGTAAAGCCCAGGATGTTTTCTTGCACAGTAACCATTACCTGCATGATGAGGACGCTGATGTAGCTAATCAGTGCCAAGCCCACAACATCATGGAGGGCTTGGGTCATTCCAGTACAACTTCTCCAACAAGATGGCACTGCTGATCAAATATAGAATGGTGTTTGGCACTGCACCATCCTGGACAGTGACTATTCTCACCAAGAAAATGTACAGTCCACAGTCCCTTCCCCTTTCTAATGTAGTTGCTGGAATTCCCGAGAGCAGTGATAGGGACATTCCCCTGACTTCTATCCCCCGAAATAAGGTATTTATGATGCTTCACGCCATAGACGGTGCTATTTTGATCACTGCCAATTTTTAAGATGGAATCAGCTAGGAATGGAGGTAGACAGGCAGCAGGGAGGAAAGAAGAGAGAGGAGGAGGAAGCATTTATTTAGTCATTACTTTGGTTATTCACCTTGGTCCCAGATTGTGAACTTCATTCCTTTGGATGTTTGTAGACTGGTAGAGTCACCAGGGTGTGCCAACTTTAATTTCTTAATTTTATTTAAGGTCCAATGCATTATAAATTTATCCAAGTTTACCCTAGAAAATCAACCTCTGTATGTAATACATTAGGTTCACCAGCACCGTTCTGCATCATCACTGTGCAACTGATCCCTCCTACACAATTTTCCTGTCTTCCCATTGACTTCCTAAAACTACTAATAAGCTTTCATTCACTAAAAGTCTGTTTTGTTTGAATTGGTTCATTGGTTTGCTTGGTTTTTCCACATACAAAAACATGAGCAAAATCATACGATATCACTTGTCCACAAAGGCCATAAGTGGTCACCTGTGAGGTGGGCCTCCAGTTGATCTTTGGTGCCATTTACCTGAAGGATTTTTACTTGTCAGCAAAACTGGGTATGTTTTCCACTTGTGTGCCAGTCACACAGCCTAGCGTTTCCCAGGTGTCCATACTTGACAGGTCAAGACAGGCCTAGGTCTAGGGAAGTGTCTTCCATGAAAATGGAGCTCTTGGATTTTTTTCACTGAGGTATAATGTCTACAATGTAGGTCCAATGGAATGTGCCTAATGCCATCATGCATGCACAGAGGTGATCTCGAGAGCTGATCTGAATCCTTCAGCTGCCTTACCATACACATGTGGCCCATCATCAACACATGTGTGTTTGTGCACACAGGCAAACACACATGCACACATTTTCTAGCTATGGTAGAAAACTGTACACAGAGTGGCACTTGTTCTTTGCTGTGGGGGAGGACTAGAGAGCTCATAGTTAATATTATAAGCAGCCCTGTCCCCTTTGCTGGTGGAGAACATTTGCTTGGGTTTCAGAGCTCTTTGAAGCAATTAGAATAGATGTCATCACCAAAACTTAGTGTTAATCACTTTAGCATATGATATTGTGAAGTCTCCAAAACAACCCTATGGGTTAGTTCTCCCTCTGCAAGGAAATAGAGGTACAGACAGAAGAGGTCATGGACCCAGGGCTAGAACATAAGTGACATCATTGCATCTCCTGTCTCTAGTCAGCATAACCCAGCTGCCTGTTCTCCAGTATGTGATCCCATCTCCCAGCCAAAACTTGGTGATGCTATGAAGATGCAATAACAGGTCTCCTTTTTAGAGCCAAGTGACTGTAGACCCCAAAGTTTCTGTACTTGGAATGTGAAGTGTGGACCCAATACCAATGCCTGGTCTTCCCAGTCAGATGGGCCCTGGGCCCAGCTACCCTGAGAGGGTACAGAGGGGCCCAGTATCCGAGGCTGTGCGAGAGTGCTTGATGACCATTCGGGACCACTACCAACAGACATCTGTGGGGCACTGGGAAAGTGGCCTCCAGTAACTTCGTACTAATTCCCTGGCTTTTTCCTCTTTTAATTTGAAGTAGCTTGTAGAAGGGAGAGTTGGGAGAGGGTTCTGGGATATTAGAGAGAAAAGTATGTGAAACCAATGAGTTATCAGGAGGACAGCCCTGGGTTGGCTTATAATATTGTGACTTTTGTTGGAAGTAGGCAATTCTTGTTTATTTCAAATGATTAGTGTTTAGAAATTGGAAAGTTTCTTGGAAACATAGATTTGTGTCTTTTAAATGATAGAATTCAGAAACTGCACATTAAACCAGCCTTTCCAATACTGCTTACCTACAGTCTTCTGCTCTTCACAGACCCCCCCACCCATTTTTTCTTTGCCCCTCCACAACTGAGGGTGCTCATCATGCATATTTTTAAAATATAGTTAAGTGGATAGAATTATCTATTGTACGTGTGTTTCTATAAAATAGAAACATGAAAGATAAGACTACAAGGATTGTAGGAGTCAAGAAAATTTGCATGATGGGTTTTATGGTCATCAAAAAATGTCTTAAACAGTCATGAGATGATCATCTCTGTCAAGTTAACCAGCTTAGTTCATAGACATGGCCCCTAAGACACAAGGACTTTGAATTTGGCCTGGGGTTTCTTCATGTGCACTCTTTATGTGAGGTCATTATCACAGCCCTTATGACACCTCTGGAAGCTAAAAGAGATTGAGCTTCTTCTACATGATTAGACAGAAGTTCCTAGAGTTCAAGGCTAGAACCTAGCCTTCTGATTTCTCTCCCCATTCACTTTACTCACTATCATGCTTTTCCTATACAGACCATACATCTGGAATCTTTTGTATGTACAGAAAAGGCCACAGGGACACCAAGCTACCTTGAATAATAGATGCATATTAACCACAGGCCCTAAATGCTATTATCCTGTTAATAGAGTATTCCATTTTCAAAAAATCCATTGGGTGTGTTTTTTCTAATCTTCACTTCCCACTATAACGTACACACACAGAGACACACAAATACACACAACCCTACATGTATTTAAATGTTTTGCTATTGCAATATACATAAATCAGAGGTTTTTCATTTAATCTGGCACACCAAAGTTAATTTTTCACGTTGCTGCTTGGTTTTCCAAACCCTGGGCTCTGTCTCCTGACTGCAACAAAGAAGAAAATCCATGATTTTGTATTCTGTGTTGTTAACTGATCTAATCTGAAGCTATTACAAATTTGAGTTGACTATCCTATACTATTATGCTCATAAATGCAGCATTAACAAAGATAAAACAGTAACAATGGGTAAGAAATATACTCTTCCTAAACATGCAAGAGGAAAGCCTTGGGAAGTTTTTAAAGTTTATTTTGTCTTGTCATTATTTATCCTCCCACGTTGGCTAACGATAACTATGTATATTGTCAGGTTTTTCTCTAATTTAATTCTTTCTTTTCTACTTTTTCCCATAATACATGAAAAGTGAATTTAGAAAATTCCCACCAGGCACGAGTTCAATATTTGAGTAACTGTATCTTTTGACACCTTCCATTTCTAGATGCTATGGGAAAATTGTGTGACTGAAAACATTGTCCCTAGGAATCAGAGGAAGAAAACACAAGGCTTCCTTTCTAGATCATAGCTGACACACACAGGTGCACTGTTCCCCTATTCAGCATAGAGAATCTCATAGCCCAGAAGAGCAGCAACCCTGAGTCAGTATCACTTTATTCAGGATTCTTTGCTCTGATCATCAGTGAAAGGGACACATTAACTGCTGAACTGTCTCTAGGTCCTGGAGGCCATGTTCTGCCCTGGGAGGCACTTTAAAAGACAAGTTATTACTGAGTTCACTCAAGAATAATAAGGAAATTGGCAAACAGGTTAAGTCCCACCTCTTACTTCCTGGGCAGGTGGGGTTGGTGACATGTTCTCTGTGTGAATTGTTGCCTGTGCTAGTCTACAGTGGGGTTGCTTGAAAATTTGGGGTTATTGGATGGTAGTGTCCTGGGATGTTTGTTAGGAAGGAACTGGGCTGAGGTCAGAGGATGTAGGGTGTGCATGTACCTATGCTACTGCTGAGTCTGTAACACATTTAAACCTCTCTCTAGCCCTGTTTCATCTAATAGTATAATGTTTGTGCTGACCTGCAAGGGCCCTTCTGACAAAGTGATAGGCAGATATTTTGGTCAAATGCCCCAATTTTCACTTCAGCTCCCCATAGCATTAGCGCTGTGATTTTGGTCAGTATTTCACATTAGAAACCTCAAAGTCCTCATATTTAATTATTAATGTAAAGCAGGAATGTTCATAGGTAAGGCTAGTGCCTTCTTAAAATACAGTAATTTGACCCAATAACGTTCTTTTCTGTTTTGAGTTGGCAATAGAAACATAATATTCATTTCAGTGACAGATACACTAAATGTTTCAAAAAGCACATAATAGAGATTTGGGGATTAGAGCTTGATGTGTCCTAGAGTTCATTTTTTTAAATGAAAGTTGTTAAGTTGAATATGATTGATGAAAGAAAAAATGAATTAACATGTAATAAGAGCACGTACAACAAAAATTTTAAAGTAACTATTGCTGTGCAGGACTTTTAGTAAAAGCTCTACACTAAATCTGGTTATGTTTCTGGACTGGTTTCAGGTCTCTGACCAACAGCCCTTTTTTTCTTCTCATAAAGTTCAGTGTATGCCACAAGCTATTCTACTGTCAGCATTTTGTGGTGATAAGAAATTTCTTATTGAAGGTAAATGCCTATTTTTTTCTACATGTGAAGGCTTTGAATTGATTTCTCCCATTATGAGTAGATATTCATAGTGTGTGTGTACATACTATAGAGATGTATGTGTGAGTGTGTGTGCAATACAATACCCCTCTCATACACTGAGATAAGCATTTCTAGTACAGAAATATAGAAAAAACACAAGTGTATTATTAATGGTGTCTTATAATTTCTTAGATTTTGATAGGAGAACCAGGTGAATATATTGTTTTACCAATAATGAAAATATCCTTTTGCATGAAAGTAATTTATTTGCATTGCACACATTGCCATGATTCATAAATTGGTTGTAATTTGGTCCTTAGAATTCTTTTAGTTCTAAAATGTTTACGTATTCTGTGGTAAAAAGTACTTGAATATTCATATATCTTTACATCTGATTTTAGATTAATTTCAATTTCATGAATACAGTTTGGGGTAACTATTTTCTAAATTGGCAACAAATATTTATAAATATAATGTGTCGAGAGGGAACTTCTTTCTGCCCACTTCTGCAAAGTTCCTCAAGGAGAAATTTCTCACAGTCAGCAGAGCAACAAGTAGATAAACAGAAAACTGCAAACTGAGCCTCAACCTTCAATGTTGCTATACCTTCAACTGTTCCCAATAGCAGGAGAACAGTCTATGCCAAAAAAATCTTTCTTTGTTTTACTCCCATTACCTCATTTGTAATTCAATCCTATAAATTAAATCAAGGAGCCAGGCTCAGTCACTGTCTCTGAGAAGGAGAGACGTGGCCCACCTGGTTCCTGCTTTTCTATGTGTAAGTTGTCTGTCTTTCTTAGGCTCCTGTAGCCCCCTCTCAGGAACCCTTTCCATCAGCCATGTGGGCTGTGGCAATAATGACACAAATGTTCTTTCTAAAATTTAAGGCCTGGGATATAGCAATTGACAACATTGATATTTAACATTTAAAATGTAGGAATCCATTATTTAGGTATTTTATCAGTTCGGTAAGGAATATACAGCTGCTGTAGCAAATATCTTTTCAATGCAAAACTAAAACGTTTTTTCTAGATATTAAATCAACATTTAAATTTTTTCTTAAATTAATTGAAGGTGTTTTCAGAAAAGATAAACACAATACATAGACCATTCAGGTCCAATTGTTATGTCTGAATAAAACGTTTCCACTGAAATTCTTAATAGCTTATGGAAAATATATGAAAGCCAGTGAAAAGGAGAAAAATCTGTTTCTATGAGAAAGCAACTAAATAATTGCTGGTTGTGTATCTGTCTCCATTATTGAATTCAGAGTTCCCTGTGGGTGAATGCAGACCACTTTTCCTTCACATTGCCCTGCCTGTCATATATTAAACACTTGACAAAGGAAAAAATGTGTCAAGATTGTTGCAACTTTTCCATCAGTACATTCTTTGAGACATTTTTGAATCTTAAAAGTAATATATTTAAAAAAGATTTTGAAATACGTATTTATTCATAAAGCCTATTTCTTAAGGGTATAACAAAATAGCATAAGGAGCTAAATCTATATTTTTATTATTATGATTTGAAAGAAAAGTTCATCTATCGTTCCTTGGGAATAGTTTTTCCCTTTGTACTCCTGGTCTCCAGATGCACAGAATACTTAGAAATGATTTCTAGAAGGTATTCAAGATTCTGTTACATAATATGCAGAATATATGATGAAGATTAAAAAATATCTATGTGTAATTCTCTAAAATCTTGTGTTTCTCTTTGAGAGACTTAGCATAAATGTCCAAATTATAATATCTATCAAAATATTGTCAAAATTAACTTGATAATTTTTTTCTCGAGTGTTACCTTGAAAAATTTCCCTCAGAAATTTTCTGGAATAACAAATTTACCTAGGTAAAACATAAATTTATAAAATACTATAGGTACAATCAATATTATTTTCTCTTAAAACTGTTTTTCTAAAAAATCTGTTATTAGGGTGCAAGTTTCTACTAAGGAAAGTGGGAATATATTATGAACTACATTTATTTATAATAAATACGGGTGCAATGAGACAAAGCATTTCACCTTTGTTTTACATTTTCAGAAATCAGATAAATTAACATTTCCTTAAAGCTTGATTGAACTCAGATTATAAATAATATAATTATTATCATTATACACACTTTTTCTTATTCTATTCATACAGGATCAGAATCCTCCTTTTAACTCAGAAATAGACCATTGCTAGCAACTAAAGCCACACTTAAAGTTTTCACTTTCTTAACAGTATACATTTGAGTAATTTGCAAGAATCCATATTATCCCCCTCCAAAATTTGCAGAATTTCCAGATTTTCCCTTCAAGTCTAGTTATCAGCCTTAGTGAAGCCCTGCCTTAGACTAAGCAATGCCCTCACTTCTGGTGTTCCTGACTCTCCGAAGGACAGCCTGAGGGTCATTTGATTACCACCACGCTATCCCTTAGAAATGTGCATGGGATACCCCATTCCCTTATCTTTAATGTTTATGTTACAGATCAAACATTTGCAAACCATGAAATATTGACTAGAAATATTCCAAGAATTCTTTCAATGTGCTTTCATTTTGGTCTTTTTTTTTTTTTTTGCTTATTTGTTTTAATGCCCTTGTCTCTATTCTGTTATTGTCCTGGTCCAACTAGGTTTTGTTCTCACATTCAACACAGTATACACATTTGTAATGACACTTTGTTGCTAAAGACACGTTACCTCTTTATTCCTACAGTAGCACTCATTCTGTACTGACATTAGAAATCTCCGTTCAAATAAGAAATGTTAATATCCTAATAGAAGTGAATGGAATTGTTGTATTAAATAATTGTGTATTTCCCAGCAAGAATAATGAACATAAAGACCTAGGAATACTAAATTGTTTATTGACTCTGATCAAATTTTATTGGTTGGACAGATCTTCTGTTGGGAAAATTTCAAATAAATTCCCACTTCACGGTGAAAGACTATATTGTCTTTGAAGATACAGGGTTTATCAAATTTACATACTAAAATAGGTGAGAATTGACCATGTGATGCCTTATACCAGAATGCATTATGAATTTTCCTCTCTACCCCATCATCTTCCAACTAGTTTGCAAACCTTCTGTGTGTATGTGCATTTAAATATCTTTATATCCCTCTAGCATTTATCTCAGATCTTCATACCCGGAAGGTTACCTATATAATTGAATGAAATTAAGACAGTTCACAGGAGGAGTTGTTTTGGGAAATCCTAATTCATTCTGCAACATTATATACAAAGGGATTTTGAATTGAAAATAAAAGATGATTACCGAAAACAAATGATGTTCAAATGTCCTGAGTGATTGCTATAAAAAATCAACACAGCTTATTTTACTGAAGTTCAAGCTCTCTTACAAGCACCCTGCATTTACTAGTGCATTGAATTATTTATCATGGGGGGTGTAGCCATGTGGAGTATGCAAAGTGACAGAGAACTGCTTTTGGAAATTAAACATTGTAGTGAGAATGTCCTTTGAAGGCATATTTTCTGGTGTGATGTAAGCCATTCTAGGATGTCACTGAAATGTAAAAGAATGCTTCGTAATCAGTCATTTGTTTCTTAGGGATTGCTTTCCTAATCTTCAAATCCTATCATGAATTAATACATAGAGTTGGTTGCATGAAATTTGCTGCTTTAATTCTTTGGCATGTTCAAAGCTAAACTGGTTTCAGCTTCCAGTCTAAGGGTGAAAATCTCACATTCATTGATCAAATCCCATGACAGTGTGCAAAAAACAACCACCAGAAGCACAGAAAGCAGCTCTAACAAGAGAATCTGTGCACTCTTCAGGCTTTGAGGGCTCTAGAGCTTTGTGGCAATTGGTGTATAATAAAGTGGAGAGGCTGACGTTTTTTTTTTTTAAAGTGACTCAATAAAGCTCATGCAGTGTGAATCATTTTTATGTTCAAATTTGACATTGTATGAAGACTTACTGCAAAGTGAACTCATTTGGTGGGCAGGAAGTTTTGCCTTGTTGAATAATGTCACTTCATAGCCAGTGTAAAACTGTTTTTGGCTTTACCATTTTGGTCCCTAGATGATGGTGAGGTGCTCAGAAACCAGAAGAATGTCAGTTGAGATCTCAGGACAGTTATAACCCTGTGTTTCATGGTCTAAGGCACGGAAGCATCCAGCAGTACACATAGCACCAGTGGGTATAAATGGTCATCTGCCCGATTTGTGTTGCCTGTGGTACTGTGGGCATGTATATTCTCTTAATTCATCCCCTCAAGTTAGAAAATCAAAACTGTATCTATGTGTTGGTCTGTGGACCAAAGGTGACATAGGACACGAGTCTGTTTTATTGTGTGGTCTTGGAATGCCCCTTCAAACACGAGTTGATCTGATTTTCCCTTTTTCTAGACACAGTACTTGGACTTTGGCTTCTCAGCAAGAGCCCACAGGTATAGTGGGTTGAACTAGTGAAATCTCTCAAGAAGCACCTGGATGAATTTGCTGATGAACCTCTGCCTTTCTTTGGAGTCACATTCTGTCTCAAACATGTCCTGGAGTTAGCAAGAGACTACAAGGTAGATACATTTTGCCATGTGTTCCCTGTAAGGATGTTGTGCTTTGAATGAAGAAAGTGTGGTGTTCACATCAGGAGCAGGGCTCACTGACAGGTGTAGTTGAAGGTGTGAAGAGCTGAAATTAGAGGTATAGAGATGGAAATTGCATTGTAAATTCCTCCCGGTTTTCTAGAAAATGGTAGCAAGCAACTAAGTCATAGCAAAAGGATCTCTGGGTTTATATTTTGACTCTGCCCCTTTCCCTTGTGCAAAGTTGTACAATCTGACAGCCCTCTATGAACCAATTTCCAAGTCTATGAAGTAAAAGTCATGAACTTTATTTCTCCCTCAACAACATAAATCATTCACTTGTTGAATTAGATTGAATCAGTGTGATTTCAGTCAGAGACCAGTTGTCAGCAGTTCATGTTCTTTTAATGTTTCTGATAACTTGTCACGTGAGCTTGGGAAAACCAATTAGCTTTTCTGTTATTTTCTTAATCTCACAAGTAATGTCTACTTTACCACACCAGAATTTGAACTATTTATGCTATAGAAATGATTAAATATTTTATGTTGTGATTAAAGCGTAGAAAGGAAGGAAGGAACAGAACAATGAAACAAGAGTGTGCAGAATTTCTCGGAGAAGAAAACACAAGATTTTGGAGAAACGGGGTTGGTTCAGATAGCTTTCTGCCACCAGGCGGTGTTGTGTACTTATAACAGCTTGGATGCTGTAGGTTAGTATGGGGAACTATGCGTTAGTGGAGGGAAGGTAAACATGAAATGGCATTTGATTAAGAGGTGTAAAGGAACATATAGAAAGCAACTATTCAGAAGGTACAAGAGATACTTATGTAACAACCATTTTCTTACATTAACGGTACTCTAGGAAAAATAACTATTACATGTGTGTATAAAACCGTTGTGAAGACTTGCTTACTTTTTTAAAATTCACATTATGGCTTGTGAAATGAATGTTCCTCGCAGATCTTTTCAGCAAAATGAAGCAGGGTTGATATAAGTAGTGAAGATGACAACATAGTCTTAGAGTCACATTAAAATTTGAGTTGAATGATCTAGGAAGCAGAATCCTTCAGACAAAGGGAAAAATAAAATCCTCTGTTATATTAAGTTAGGATCAATGAATCAGTAGTTGAACAAATAGGAGATTCATCTAACCCCATGGGTGCAGTTTTGTTAGTAGAGACATGAATCATGCTTGTCTCTGAATATCGTGTGAGACAATGATGGTCGAGAGCACATATCTTAGTTTGAAGTGGGGAAAGCCAAACTATCAGTTCCATAAGGTAAGAGATAAGTATGATCATATTATTTAATATAACTGCAGTTGGTTAAAAACATTCTCATTCCCCCCCTCAAATGGTAACTATGAAGGGTAATACATTTGTTAATTAATTTGACTGAGAGGAGTTTTTACAACGTATACATTTAAAAAATCATTATGTTGAACATTTTAAATATGTTACAATTTTCTTGTTGTCTGTACCTTAATAAAATTGGGGTAAAATACGTTTTAAAATATGGTATACAAATTTGAGCTGTATTCATTTATTCTTTATAAACTCAATTTGTATTATTTAATAATTTTTTAAAAAAGTTTAGGTCATACTATAAAATATATTTTATATAGTTAAATCATTACACGTACCACATATATGCTATGAATTAAAAATATTCACAATCCTAGACCTCAGGGTATATGATGATGATAGAGTAGATGATTTTGAGTTAGAGCTAAGTGATACCTCTACATACTGCTTGTTGGTTATGTAACTATGACAAACAAATAGCTTTTCTAATTCTCCACATATTCAAAAATATTTATGGAGACTCTACCATGTGTCTAATATCGGTGCTGGGCAAAAGGGAGTAAATGAATCAAGAAAAAGGTTTAATATTATGGGAATTATGTATTATTTCTTTGTTAGGTAAATAGCATAATGACAATATCATTCCATAAAAACTGAAGGGAAATTATACATATAGGACATTGAGATTAGTTTTAGGAAACAAACTATCTCCCCCAAAAGTCAATTTCAATTTTTGATTTATGGATCCTTAGATTATTTTCCTACAAAGTTTTCTTTTACGGGAAAAGAAGTTCTATACCTGTCCCATCTTTGTATTCACAATGGGAACTCAAAGGTATTGAAAGATTATTTTTGGTGAGGTGGTAAGAAACACTTGATAGAGACAGAAATTCTCTTAACCCACTAGGGATTCTAAATAGGTTATGTAAGATTGAGGGACCACTGAAGTTCATTAATCCATTATATTAGGAATCTATAAATTTATGATTTCAAAAGTAACTATTGGAAAATTCAAAGTTAAGAGAGATAAGGGGGACAGGGAAGACATTACTGTGGGGTCAGTGCCAGAGAAGACCAGCTTGCAAATGGAATAGTTTTGTACTCTATGTCCTTTGAATAGATAAATTAGCTCAGCTTATATAGTGAGTAGAAGGCCAAGAGCAGAAAACCGAGGAATATCAAATGTCAACACAATTCAACTGTATAAATGCTGTGAGGACCTGCTCTGTGCCAGTGCTGTCTGAGAGTTGGATAAATAGTGGAAAATGAGTGATTGAAGTGTACATTATGGTGGAGAGACACAATAAATGAAAGAAACAAAAAACAGAAACTATCAAATAATGGCAAGGGTTTGATAGAGACTGAAATTGACACGAGGCTCTCTGAGAATTAATGGCTGCAAAGTTACTTGTAAAGTAGAGCAGACCTGAGAAAGTAAGGAGACAGCTTCCTTTGAGGAGAGTATTATAGGATTGAGCAGAGAAAAGAAACCTGGCTACAGGACAGAGAAAGAACAGAGTAATAGAAAGTAAAGGAGTTTGGTATTTCTGTCTGAGATTGTTCAAAGAAAGAGTGTCAACATTGCCAAGTCAGAAAAATCAAGTTAAACAAGGTTATCAGTTTCTGATTTGTTAACTGATGACTTCTGAGGGAGAAGAAAAGGAGAAAACTAATACTCAGATCACCTGCAATACAGAGATGTGTAGATTTACATTTGATGTAATTGCTTACTTCTATCTTATCAATAGTATTCATATACACATTAAGATAATATGGAATCAAAGATATTAAATATATTGTCCAAGGTCATACAGCTAATAAAGCTAAACTCAGTTCTAAATAAAAAATTTTCACCTTTTATCCAGAGTGTCTCCAACATGTGTGGTATGAAGTAGAAGACTGCAGAATGTGATTTATAAAGTTGTGGGAATCAGATCAGAGAGAAAGAAAACAGTGTTTGTACACCTAATTCTTTAATGAAATTTAACCCATAAATGTGATGAAATTCTATGGAGTAGGGACAATGGCCTATTTCAACTGCTAGATGAAATATCCAGTAATAAATCATATTTTACAGAGATAAATGAAACTATAAAGGGCCTTGAAGCACAAGTGAAATATATTTTTTATTTTCTCCTATAGCAGGGGTTTATAAAATGTATTCTGGTGTCAAACCCAGCCTGTTTCCTATTATTCTAAGTAAAGTCTGACTGAAATACAATCACACTCACCCATTTAGCTGTCATCTTTCACTGTTTGTGATATATAGATGGAGTTGAGCAATTATAACAGACTGTATGACCCACACAATCTAACTTATTTGCTTTCTGGCCCATAATTGAAATGGTTTGCCTACCTCTTCCTTGTAGGAAAAATGAGCATTGTGGAAGGTCATTAGCAAAATAAAATGGACTATGTGGGAAATATAAAGCAATATATGTATAAAGAGGACTAATGTGAATTTCATGCAGGATGGATTTATGAGGAAATGTATTATAGCGAGAAGAGTAATGGGAAAATCAATAAGATGGGAATAGACATGAAAAGATAAATGTGGAACTGGGAAATGACTGAATGCTGGAATTGTGGGAGGACATCAGATTCTGGTCCACACACCTAAATGAATGAATGTAGATATAAGGTGAGATAGTAATGTAGTATAGAGGAAGCGGGCAGATTTATTTTAGAACTGTGTGATGCAGTACATGTGGTGTAGTGGAAAGAACATAGAAATGAGATCCAAGAGACCTGGGTTTGAGTCCCAGCTTTCTCACTGGTATACTTGTGAATTGGGAACATAACTTTTCTAAGCCCGTTTCCTTCCTGATCTATGAAATAGGGATAATGAATTTTGCCCTAAAGGGTAAGGTTAAATAAGATGCTATAAACTTAACATTGTGCTTGTCTTATTAGGTATTTATAGTTATGAAAAGCAATTTTATTGTTCATAAATATATTACGGAATACTACAGAAATTAGGCCATAATTATAATTGCTGCATTACATTAAACTGGATTTTCCTTTTATTAGTGTCAAAACTGAATGTTAAATCTTTTAACACAAATGCATTTGGCACCACTGAGGAAGTTAAAATTACTTACAGCCAGTGTCTTGATCCTAAAATTCAAGAAGACAGTGTTATGGAGTACAGATGTTGCTAAAAATTTTGATGCTGTCATTTCTATGCTGAGTATATGAGAATGTCCATGCCTGTTATCAACAGCAGTTACAAATATTAAACTCTCGTTTAGCAAACAATTCCTACCAAGAAAACTAGGTACATTGCTATAGTAGTGAAATAAAATTGGAATGCCACTCTATTAAGAATAGTAGCAAGTATCATGTTAATTTTTTACTTATTATCTGCCTTTGAGATGTCTTCTTCCTAGAGACATAGCTGGTTCTCAGTCAACCTGAAAGATGTGGATTCACACTCAAGATTTTGCGTTCCTGTTTCCTGGGTATTTCTACTCTAGGAAACCCCCTCATAGCTTGCAGTTAAAATCTAATAATTTAGAAACAGGCCATCCTTGGAAAAAAATTTCAAATCTGAATCTTTGAAACAGCTAATTTTTTAAGCAGTAATATGAGGAAGCTGTTAGTATGGAATGACCAGACTGTGTAACCATGCCTTGGTTTCAGGTTTTAATAGGATCTATTATAGGTCAAGAGAAGCATAGGACACCTTCCATATTAAACCAAACTAAAACAAAAGCAAAAAAAGAAGAAAAAGAAATGCCAAATAAATTGCAGAGTATAATGTATGTTAAATGGCAATAAATAAGTATCAAACAACTTCAACCTATGCATTTTCACACATGCACATCAAATTTGATATAATTATGCTTTTTTTCGAGATGATTATATGAGTTATTTGGATTTGTTAGATGTTAGCTCATCTTCAGGAGAGTTCATTTGGTTGGGGTTACCGCCTTGATTGATATGATTCCCTGTAACTATAGCTATAAACTGATGTCATTGAGGTTCTCTGTGGTAGTAATGGGCTATACCAGTAACTCTCTTCATGTTCCCCTTTTTGAGTCTGGATAGTTGCTTTTGGACCTGCTCAGCTTCTATAAGTACCACAGTCTGACATTAAATGTCACTCTCATTCTGGTCAAGTGAATGAATCTGTGCAAAGATCTGGGAGGAACTGCACATTTCATAATTACATTGCTTGTTTTTTTCTGTCATATGTGCTCATTACTCTTTGAGAACGAGATCCATTTTAACCCATAGTTTTCAGTGATCAATGGTGAAAATGAAGACTTGAGCAGACTGAAAAATATAGGTATGAGTATTGATAGATTAAATAAGCTTTAGGTGGTGGTAGACATGGGAAGATATTGAACAGGCAGCAAAAATAAGTACATAGAGTCTTAAAAGGAGTTACTAGTGAAGGTCTTTTCCATAGAATGGACTTCTCACTCTATGTTAGCTTCCAGATCCATCAGCTCTTACAAAATGGTTCTGGAGAATAACAAGTGCTTCACGGGAGGATATGCTAGTCAGGAATGAGAACATGTGGGGAAGAAAGAGAGAGGGAGGGAAAAAGGAAGGAGTAAAATTGAATCTTGAGAAATGTCAGTAGGTTCTAGTAAACTGGGAAGGCTTGAATTGGTATAGAGGGAGCCTGGTGATTGGGTCCTGTGTGTAAGAACCAGAGAGAGGGAATATATAGAGAGAGGGAACTTGCTTATCATCCTGACTATCATCACTGAGCCCCACCTCCATATTCCCATATACTTCATCTCCAACCTGCTCCAATCTGTTTCACCTGGCATCCTTAAGATGCTGCAGAACATCCAGACACAGAGCAAGCAATCACCTATGAAGAAAGAATGCATCACACAGATGTACTTTCTTCTATGCATTTTGTGTATGGATGACTTTCTCCTAATTGGCCTACGGCCACTTTGTGGCTACCTGTCACCCCTGCACTATATGGTCATGATGAAGCCAAGGTCTGTGGAATACTGGTGTTGATTCAGGGTGCATGATTGCCTTGAACAACTTTTTTACAATATTCAATGGCATTGAGGCTGTCATTATCCACAGATGTAGAGATCCCACACTTTTTCTGACAACTCCGTCAGGTTGCCCATCTTGCCTGTTTTAACACTTTCCCAAAAGAATTGCTGATATACTGTGCAGCTTTGGAGGAGAAGCAGTGTTAGCCCCTTAGCAGGTATCCTTGGCTCTTACTGTTAAGACAGTTTCCTCTATACATGGAACATCATCAGCTCAAGGAAAGTATAAAACATTTTCTACCTGTGCACCTCACGTTATAATTATGCCCTTATTTTATTGTGTAGGATTAGTAGTGTCGTTTAGCTCTGCTTGTGCCCACAGCTCTCACTGAAGTACAGCAGCCTCAGTGATGTGCACAGTGGTCACACCCATGCTGAACCCCTTCACCTACAGTGTGAGGAACAAAGACACATAGGGGACTCTGAAAAGACTCTTTGGAAAGAAAACCATACAAATACCAGATTTCTTATGGCTGAAAGTATTCCAGTGAAAGTAGGACTGAGAGTATGAGTTCAATGATGCAGTATTGGATTTGAATGTTAGAATGTACCTCTTCAATTTCCTTATAACTTTTATTTATACTTACCTATAAAATTTAGATAATTACATTAAGCACTGTGGTAAATCATTATTGAAAATGTTCTCCTTTTTTATTTTCCTATTCTCCTAATGCTACTCCCCAACCATAGATATGAAATACTTGGACATTTAACTTTATGTCATGGGACAGCATGGATCTCTTAAAATTAACTTCCTCTCAGAGGACAGACTCTACACCTGATCTTTCACTGGGGAGCTTCATAGAAATAGAAGCAGGCTCCACTCATATAATCAGAGGACATTTTGAAACCTGTGCTTAGTTGAGCACATGGGACCCACGTGGCAGAGTCCAAGTGCTGAGGAAGGAGAGTTATCCCCAGGTCTTTAAAGGAGTATACAGAATCCAAAAGCAATATGGATCCCTGATCAAGGAGTAGCAGGAGCAAGAACTGGATCCATCACCCAATGAAGCTATGATAACTATACACGGTGTAAACAGAAAATATCTGCAGCCACCAGTCCTACTGGTTTCCACAGAACTCACAGGATCTGTTTGTTTATTCAGTCCTTAGAATGGAGAGTTTCCTATTAGCAGCATGCAATAGACAAACTGCCCTCTAGCCCCACAGAAGCCAGTGGACACCACTGGATCAGCATTTGTGGCCCACCATAAGAGAGTGTTCCAGAGAGGGTAACGGAACACATCACCCTTGGAAGCCAAGTGACTGGAATTGACGAAATCATTACCCAAATTCATATCTCAAGTAGAAACCTACCATAATGAAAAAGAGAGAATAGAGAGAGCGAGAGAACCACAGTACTAAATCTAAGATAGAGCAGAAAGACATGCCAAAATCAAATTCACTATAAAAGCAAAAATGTTCCTAAGTGAAGATGCCAAAAACTCCGCAGAGAAGAACTCCATTGACAATGTAGGGAGAAGTCTAAAAGAGAAAGGTTCCAAACAATAGTTTTAAAAAATTGAATGAGATTCAGGTCACACATGCAACCACCCAAAGTCAATCGGAAGACCTCAAAAACAAGTGACATATCAACGGGAATACCTTCCCAAGGATATTCAGGCCATGGAGAAATCCTAGCAGACATACTAGAGATAAAAGACACTGTCAAGGAATTAAAGAAAAACACAGAAAGCTCCATAAATAGGTTCAATCATGCAGAGGAACAAAAACCCAGAAAGTTTGGACAGATTCACAGAGACAACTTTCATGGAATAGAAGAGCGAAATAAGACTGAGGAACAATTAAGAAATCCTACAAGAAATATCAGACACTGTGAGAAGATTAAACAAGGATGATAGATGTCCCAGAAGCAAATGAGTGGGGAAAAAGCACTGAAACCTACTCAAAGATGTGATGGCACAAAACTTCCCCATTTGTTAAAAAAGTAAACATGGAGGTCCAAGAAGCAGAGAGA
Organism: Solenodon paradoxus; assembly: GCA_004363575.1. Taxonomy (NCBI): domain Eukaryota; kingdom Metazoa; phylum Chordata; class Mammalia; order Eulipotyphla; family Solenodontidae; genus Solenodon; species Solenodon paradoxus. The sequence continues at coordinate 21,499 of RJWH01005489.1, forward strand.
ACACCGAAATTTCTGAATATGAAAATACATATTCCAAGACACATCATAGCAAAACTAGCAAAAGACAATGACAAAGGCTACTCAAGGCTGCCAAAGAAAAGACAAATATGACCTGCAAAGGTATACCCATAAAGCTATCATCTGACTTCTCAACAGAATTACTATAGGGCATGGGATAGTGCAATGGGATATTAAAAGTACTAAAAGACAAAAACTGCCAGGCAACGAAATTCTACCATGCAAAATTATCGTTCAAATATGATGGAGAAATAAAGATCTTCATTGATAAACTACAGTTAATGGCTTTATCCACAATCATGCCTACCATTTTGAAAAAGATTCTAAAGCAAGGAAAAATAAAACAAGTTCCATCAAATCTCAAAAAATATAAAAAGGATAGCAAATGCAGAACAAAAGACAGGGCAATCAAAAGAGTACAGACTCAACAATGAGGAAAATTAAATCATGGAATCTGTGAACTTATAAATGACTTAGTGACAGACATAAAGGCTATCAGAGATATAAAGACAATAACATTCCATATGACAGCCAAAAAAAAAAAACACGATACATCTCTGGGGAGCAGAAAAAAACTGATATAACCAACACTGAAAAGAATACAGAGGATAAAGTCAATAAAAAGAAATGGGTAGGGAGAATGATGTGGAAGCAGATCCTGATCTGAGTGAGAGAGACAAAGCTAGCTTTCTTTAAGGCTAAGACATACACAGGGAGTTCATCAGTACCCCCAACTATCTGGAAACAGCTATACAGAATTTTGAGGGGTACTGAAAGGAGTTCAAATGCCTGTGAATCAGAGGCGAGTGAGTGAATGAGAACAACAGCCATGGAGGGGGACAGGCACAGAGCGCAACTCTGCAGCACGTGCAGAGCAGCACATGGAATGATGTGGTTTTGGAACTGATTATTCTCTGTCAGTGGGGACTTACCCTCCAACAAGTTACACTTCAACCTCGAACTCAAAAGAGTGAGAAGATAACTGGAGAGTTAAAGCTGGGTTGAGGCAAAGTATAAATACAGAAGATTGAACCTGAAATTCTAGCCCTCATATGTTTTGAGCACCATGGACAATGGTACTCTCCCTCTTCCACTAAGAACCCTTGGGATCCTGTTCCAAACAGGAATTCTGATACTTCAGTGTATGAATTACTGGAGCAAATTTGGGGGATTAGGAAAAGGGGCTGGCCTGGGTGATACCAGAGGATTCAGGTTCACCCAGGACCACCTGAAGCCAGCAGAAATCCTTCCCCACACAACCCCTGCAGCCCTTCCCACCCAGAAGACACACTGCAACTCCTAACAGGAAGAACAAAGAAGCTTGAAAAAATAAATATTAAACAGCGAGCCACCTATTGACAAGGGGAAAACAGGCAGCTCAGCAGTTCTCGAGAAGAACATGGGAAAAAAGAAAATTCTGAAATCTCGTGGAAATACAGGAAGGTATCGCATCAGATACCAGTTTAGAAAACATGAATAATTCTTTCTAACAAATATGGAATTAAAAGTTGCAATCTAAAGAAACTCGAAGAAATGGAAGAAAATTCAGAAAAAAACACATCAAATAACAAGAAAATTCAGCAAAACACATTACTGAGCTAAAAACTACAATAACAGAAGGCAGAAATTGAAGGTTTACCCAAGAAAATAATAGGAATTCAGGCGATAAAGACTGCAAAAGTGACATCAAGAGTGCCAGAGAGATTTATAGAGTCAGACTTGAAATAAACAATAGAATCAGTGATCTGAGAACTATTGAAAGAAGCCACGTGGAAGAAGATAAGGTGTAAAATGTAAAAAAATAATAATCAAAGGCACTCCAAGTACTATTTTTCTCAGCTAGGAAAGGAAACATATAAATAATGGAAATCCAGAAGGTGAAGAGAAAATTAAGGGAACAGAGAACATATTCAAATAATAATTGCTGACACCTCCCAAGTTTGGGAAGCAAATCAGCATACAAGTAAATGAGTTCAGCAGAACACTCAATTAAATGCTGAAAGACCTACACCAAGATATATTCTTGTGAAGCTATCAAAAAAATTAAGAGAAAGTAACAGTCTTAAAAAGGCTGGGAAAAATCAAGTAAAATGTATGGACATACCTGTCGGTCTATCATCAGACTTCTCAGCAGAAACCCTACACCCAGGAGAGAATGGAATGATTTTTATTCAGAACGCTCAAAAATAAAAAACCGTCAGTCAAGAACACTATATCCAGCAAGAGTCAAAGATGAGGGATAAATAAGGATGTTCCATGACAAATGAAAACTTAAGGAATTTGATACCACAAGCCTCCCTGCGTGAAATGTTAAAAGCTCTTCTACCTAAATCAGAAAGTAGGAGGTCTACAGAAAACTAAACAAGGGAATAACTAGGTAATCAAAACGAAAAAAAACAAAACCAAAAACAAAAAACAATAAATGACAGCATTAAGTCCCCACATTTCAATAAGCTCTCTGAATGTAAATAAACTGAATAGCCTATCAAAAGATACAGAATGGCTAGTTGGACTAAGTAAAAACACAACTATATGCTGTTTGCAATAGACACACTTAAAATCTAACAACATAGACTTGAAAGACTGGTGAAAGGTACTCTACGCCAGTGTTGAAATTGAAAAAGCAGGGACTGATATACTCATCGCGGACAAACTAGACTTTCATCAACAAAGGTAACAAAAGATAATGACAGCCATTATAAAATGATAAAAAATCAATACAACAAGAGATGTAACACTCATTATTATATACGCACCCGATAATGGAGAACCCAAATATATTAAGTAAATATTAACGGATCTAAAAGTAGATATAGGCAGCAACATAATAATAGTAGGATGCTTTAATATAATACAGTAAAACACAGATCATCCAGATGGAAAATTCATAAAGTAACAATAGCATTAAAAGATAAATTAGGATGGATTTAACAGACGTAGAGCATGTCACACTAAAATAATCAACAGCACATTATTGTTCAGTGCTCATGAAACATTCTCAAGGATAGACCAGGACACAAGTCAAGACTCAATAAATTTTCAATGATTGAATTTGATAGGCCCTTGACAAAACAGACCAAGATAAGGGATTTGAGTTTCTCGGAGGCATGACTTTATTATTCCCCATTCACGCCGGTAAGGCTCACCGCCGGCAAGCATTCCATCAGACTCAGATCTTAAGACACTTTTTATAGGGTGTACGGCTATTGTTTTTCAATATGGGGTAACTGGTCCCGGATGATGTAATACGTGAACATGGGTCCTTCGCATGTATATGGGCTGCACTCGACTGGAGGCAGCAGAATGAACCACAACTCCACCAGTGGGTGTCCTCTGCCCAATTTTTAATTGGATTGCTTTCACTTTTTCACAACCGAGTAGTATACATTATTTATATAATTTTTAATATTAATCTTTTATCAGATATACGATTTTAAATATTTTCTCTCATCAACTAGGTCGATTTTTATTTTTTTTCCAAAGGTTTATTTTGCTTCGCAGAAACTTTTCAGTCTGATGTATTCCCTTCTGTATATCTTTGCTTTTGGTGTGAAAATAAACAAAAACAACCAACATGACTGATATCAAGGAGCTTGCTGTGTATATATTCTACCCATAACTTTCGGATTTCGGGGTCTTATGAACAAGTCTTTAATCCATTTTTAGTTAAATTTGGGTTGTGATGGAAGAGTTTGGTCTAATTTCATTGTTTTGTATGTTGCTGTCCTGTTTCCCCAGATCCATTTGCTGAAGAGCTTCTCCCACTGTATATCTTGGCTCCATCGGTGTAAGTAGAGTATAAATGTGCAGGTTTATTTCAGGCTTCTCTCTTCTGTTCCATTGAAGTATGTTTCTATTTTTGTGCCAGTATCATAGTTTGATCACTATAGCTTTGCAATATGTTTTGAAATCAGCAAGCATGATATTGCCATCTTAGAGCTTATTTCTCAAAATTATTTTGGATAGCTGGGGCCATTTTCAGTCCATATGAGTTATGTATATATATTAATGCAGCTACCAAAATATGATTGGAATTTTGAGAGGGATTGTATTGACTATCTGGCTTTGAGAGATATGAACATTTTAATGATATTAATTTTTCTAATCTATGAACATGAAATATCTTCAATTTATTAAGACTACTTCAGATTCTTTCATTGATGTCTATAGTTTTCCAGTGTACAAATGCTTCACTTATTTGGTTCACTATGTTCCTAGGCATTTTATGCATTCTATGTGATTGTAGATTATAAATAGGATTGTTTCCTTAATTTTTCTTTCTAATAGTTCATTGTGAGTGCAGGCAATGGTAATGACATTTTGGTTATTGATATTTTGTCCTGTAACTTGGCTAAATTTGCTATTACTTCTAATAGTATTTTTGTGTAGTATTCAGGACTTTCTGTATAAGAAATGTGATATTCAAATAGGCAGCTTTACCTCTTCCTTTCCAATTTGGATGCCTTCAATTTATTTTTCTTGCCTAATCTATCTAGGTCTTCCTGTACTATATCGAGTGGTGAGAGTGGGCAACTTTACTTGTTCCTGATCTTGGAGCAAAATCTTTCAGCTCTTCACCATTGAGTGTAATGCTAGCTGTGGGTTTGTCATTATGACCTTTTTCAGTTGAGATACATTACTTCCATACCCCACTTTGCTGAATGTTATTTTCTCATAAATGAGTGTTCAGTTTTGTTAAATGTCTCATATATCAATTGAAATGATGAGATTTTTCCATCATTTTTGTAATGTGATACATCTCATTGATTTGTGGATGTCAAATCATTCTTTAATACTTGGATAACTCCCAGTCATTATAATGTATGATCATTTTACCGTATTTTCAAAAAGTTTTTGCTAATATTTTGTTGAAGATTTGTGCACATCTGTTCATCAGGGATACTGATCTTTTATTTTCTTCTCTTCCAATACCCTTGTCTTGGTTTGGCATTATGGTAATGCAGACTTCAAAGGATACATTTAAAAGCATTCCCTCGTCTCCTATTTTCTGGACTTTGTTGAGAATGATTGGTATTAATTATGCTTTAAATATTTGATAGCAATCCATTTTCTTATGAAATTAAATAAAATGAAGAGGAGGGAGGCTTTGGAGAGTTTCAGTGTTGGTGAACTTACAGAGATTTGGGGAGAAAAGTATACTACTTGCCTTTCCCCTATATCTACTAGTGCCTATCTTCTGTCAATTGATTTACATGCTTCAGCATCCTTTGTAATAAATGTCATCTAATGAGAAAAAAAATGACAGAAATTACCACTGAGGTTATATACTTCTTGAATTCTGTCTGTTAGGAGGTATTATTGAATACTGTGCAATCTCCTTATTAGTGATCAGCCTGCTCGGATTTCTCTATGATTCAGTCTTGGTAAGTTGCATGTTTCTTGGAACTGATTCATTTCATCTAGTTTGAAAAATTTTTTGTAGCATATATATTTACCCAGAGGATACTGTTGCTTATGTCCCATACCACTCTAATAAAGTATATATCACACTAAAATTAGGTCTTGGAACTATTTGGTTTCCCAGTAAATTATAAGCTTTATACCATATAATAATATATTGAGTGCACAAGAGCCTTATGTTCAAAAAATAATCTACAAATTTTTATAGAAAATGATCTACTGTACCACGCCATGGTAGAACAGTGGTTTGGTCATCTGCCTTTGGCTGAGAGTGCTGTCCACACACATCCCAAGGACCTGGATCCTTGCCCTGAAGCTGGTTGAAAACCAGGATGAGCAACTAAATAAAGTAAGTGCTTCTTTGTCCTTTCTGTTCCTGGCTGCCTGCCACTCGTAGCATCACTTCTGCCTGTATCTTTCCTTTTGAATAAATAATAATCAATTTTTAGAAGTGTTATCTATAATCTAAGTCTTTGGTGATAGAGGGTCTTGCCTCAATGTTGATGGTTGCTACCCAATTAGGATGGCAGTTGCAATCAAGGTGCAGTTTGTTAGGGAAAGACTTTCTATTTCCTTTCAATCTGAAGGACAGTTTTGCAGCTTAGGAGATTCTTGGCTAGTATTTTTTTACCTCTGATATGTTGATTCCACTTTTCCTGACCGATAGAGTTTTAGCTAAAAATCTAATGATATCCTAATGTGGATGCCTTGTAGGTTACATATTTGTTTTTGTTTTTTCTACTTGCCTCTAGCCGTTTTACTGTATAACTGATTTTTTATTGTTTCCCTGTTATATCTCTTGTTGCAGGTCTTTTGCATCTAGTTTCCCAGTGTTCTGTTAGCTTCATAAACTTTTATGTTGAGTTGCCTTCCCAGGTTTGGGATGCTCTCAGCTGTGATATTTTTGAATAAGCTCTCTACTCCCTTCTCCCTCTCTTCACCCTCTGGGATACCCACCATTCTGCTGTTGCCTTTCCTAATGGAGTCAGATAGCCCTTGCATCATTTCATTTTCTCTGGTAAAGTACTGCTCTGCTTGTTACTTTCATTCCTGAATTCACTGAGTTGCCTTCTGAATTTTCTTGTATCTCTGAGTTTCTTCACAATAGCTTTTTAAAATTATATTAGGTCACTCTTCTATGTATTTAAGTTTGGATTCCTGAGTTTTCAATCTCCTTTTCGATATTTCATTTGCATGAATTTATGTTTTGCTTAAAGGTATGTCTCTGTGTTGCATTTAGTGTAACATGATTTTTCACCTTTCCCTCCCCTCCCTTGCCCTCCCCTCCTCTTTTCTCCATTCTAGTTGGTACTGTTAAGGCTTTAGTTGCTGGTATTCATTTAATTCCAGGGTTGCCACTGTTTTGCTTTACCACGGAGACCTATGAGCAGTTTAGTTTCAATAGCTGCTGTGAGAGCATAGTGGGTGTTAGTAACCAGTGTGTTTGGGGATGTGAAGGAGTTGAATTTTGAGTGAATCTCTCTGATGTCCTTGATCCTTGGATTTCCAGCACCGGATGGTGCTCATCACAAGTGGGATAGGCTGCAGTTGTTCATGCTTTCTCTGTTGCCCTTCTCACTGGATTCATTGCCTGTGTAATGTACCTGCCTCTATGCCCTGGGATTCAATGGAATGAGAGTTCGAGCCTCCACCTGTGTCCATTCTCTTCTCTCTAGATAGTTTAGGTTGTCTTTCATCTGTCTCTGTTCCCTTAATACTATACCATCACCTTCTAAACCTCTTTCACCCACGTCAGACACATCTTCATCAAAACTCCTTTTACTTTTTATTTTTGGTAGCCTTTTCAAGGTGTGTGATATGGTTTCTCATTACAGTTTTGTTCACACTTTCCTATAAAACAGTGATGTTGAGTGACTTTGCATATGTGTATAGGTTATCTGTATATGTCTACTTTGATCCTGCCCATTTCGGAACTGGTTGCATCGTTTCTCTCTCTTTTTTGTTGGTATTTAGGAGTTCTATTTGTATTCTGCATTTAAAAAATTTACGGGTTCCTATTTTATTCTGTTTGTGGTGCTTTTTGGTGGACAAATAATTTTTTGATGTTGAACTTGACTAAAAACTTTCCTGTGCCTTTGTCATAGACACAAGAAATCATTGCCAAAACAATTTTCTAAAACGTTTTCTCTAAAGGTTTTATCATTTAGTCTTCAATTCAGTTATTTTTCCTTTTTAGTAAATTTTTATTATAGTGTTAAGAATTCAGTTTCATTCTTCTGAAGCAAATCCTATTTTTCCAGTACCATTGAAAAAACAAAACACTCCCCTTTCCACATGGAATGGTCTTGTCCTTGGTGTCAAATACCATTTGAAAATATAGGTAATGATATATGTCTGGGCTCTTCTTTCAATTCCATTGTTTATATGCCTGTCTGTATACTGACACTAAATTGTTTTAATTATGCTAACCTTGAAATTAAGTTTTGAAATCAAAATGTGAGCACTGCTTTTCTCTTCTTTATTTTTCAAGATGGTTTTGGTTCTTTCAGAGCTCTTAGGTTTTCATGTAATTGCAAAAGTAATTTTTTTCTATTTAAGAAAATAAATCATTGGGTTTTTGATAGGGCTTATATTCAATCTGTATATTTTTTAGTCAGATATTTAACAATATTGAATCTTCTGGTCTATTTTAACGGGCTGTGTTTCTCTTTATTTATGTTCTATTTAATCAATGCTTTATATTTTTTACTGATCAAACTTTTCATTCCCTGGATTGAGTTCATTCCTAATTATCCTACACTTTGGAAGCTACTGTAAATAAAATCGTTTTGCAATTTCCTTTTCAAATTGTTCACATACTGAACAATTAAATAGAGAAATGAAACTGGTTTTGTGCGTGTTGACCTTGCATTCTGTTATCCTTGCTGAATTGATTAATTTGTTGTTTTTATTTTGTGTGAATTTTCTATATATAAGATCACATCACATGCATACAGAGATATTTACTTTTTTCTTTCCAATTTGGATGCTTTTTATTTTTGTTTCTTTCCTTAATTGCTGTGACCAGAACTTCTGGTGCTATGTTGTATAAGTGTTATGAAAATTGATGTCCTTGCCTTGCTTCAGATTACAGGAAAAGCTTTCAGTGTTTCACCATTGAATATGATGTGTGCCGGGGTTTTTCATAAATGTTTTCTAGTATTTAGCTTCCTTTAATTGCTGTATATTTAGTACATTTATCTTTTTTTCATTTAAATATATATATATTATCTCTTGAGTGTAGAATTCAAAAATAGCATATTTGCTATTTTAATAAAGCATAATGTTATAATGCTTCTCTTTTTGGTATTCATGCCAACTATATGCAAACAAGGAATGATACACTAATTTTAGAAATTCTTCTATAGGATTTCTGTAGACCCAGAATTCCAACTTGTCCTCTTTACACTGTTCCTTTTCAGGTACCTGATCATCTTATTTGAGAACCTGCTCATCATTCTGGCTGCATCTCTGACCCGCCACCTCCAAACACCCATGTAATTCTTCCTCTCCAAACTCTCATTTGTAGATATATGTTTCACCTCCACCATCACCCCTGAAATGCTGTACAACATCCAGACACAAATCAAGGTAATCTCCTATGCAGGATGCAGCACACAGATGTAGTTTTTGATACACTTTGGAGTACTGGACAACTTTCTCCTGACTCTTATGGGCTATGATTTCTTCTTGGCCATCTGTCACCCGCTGGATTACACAGTCATCATGAAATCCCAGGTCTGCAGTCTGCTTATTCTGGTTTCCTGGATCATAAGTGCACTGAATTCCTTGCTGGAAACCTTAATGGTGGTTTGGTTGTCATTCCTTACAGATGTGCAAATCCCACACTTTTTCTGTGAACTCAACCAGATGATCCGACTTGCCTGTTCTGATACTTTTCTTATAATGTAGAAATATATTTTGAAACTATTCTGTTGGATGGTGTTGCCCTGGCTAGTATCCTTTACTCATACTGTAAAACAGCTTCCTCTATACATAGAATCTCATCATCTCAGGGCAAGTATAAAACATTTTCCACCTGTGCTTCTACCTTTTAGTGGTCTTATTGAGTACTATTCAAGGAATGTATGTTAGTTCTGTTGGTTCTCAGAGCTCACACTCAAGTGCAGCAGCCTCAGTGATGTACATAGTGGTCACACCCATGCTGAATTCCTTCATCTACAGTCTTAGGAACAAAGATATAAAGGGGACTCTGAAAAGATTCCTCGGAGGGAAGAAGTAGCTTTGATGACAGAACTCAAAGCCTGACAGCCAGAAATTGTGAAAAAAGAATGTTATCCTTTTCATTATTCTGCATTTTTTGATTTTCTAAAATTTCTTCCTCCAGCATGTGCTCTTGGCTCCTCTGTAGTAAATTAAGAGAACATAAAGATGTGACTTTATTTTTAGGCTCTCAAGTTTTTCCACTGTCTGTCTGTTTAGATTCTAATTCAATATAGTTTTGAAGATAATTACTCTGGAGTGTAGTTTGAAGACAGGACATGTGATTCATCCACTGTTCTTTTTTCTGAATATACCTATTGGAAAAATGGCATAGGAAAAAAAAACTACGTAAATATAAAGTACATTATTTATTACCACACAACAGAAATCTCAACTCAAAATGGATCAAATGTCTGTAATGTGAGATAAAAAGCATAAAACACATAAAATAAATTGTAGAAAATATTTCTATGACAAGAACCACAAAGATGTCTGAAGTGACAACTACAGCAAATAAAATTAAAGTAAAACAAATCAATTTAGGCTGCATCAAAGGATAAAGTTTAGGTACAGCAAAAGATAACACCACTAAAACGAAAAGGCTACCCACAGAATGAGAGAAGATATTTCAGAGCAGAAATAAGACAGGAGCTTAATCCCTCCCAAAATTGCATTAGCTCAAGTTTCAAAAACAAAAAGGAGTAAGTCCCACACCACATACCGTCAGAAGAGTTGAATGGATGCCTTCCTACAGAAAATGAACATGGTCTGCAGACACATGAAAAAAAATGCTTGGCCTCGCCAGCTGTCTGTTAAATGAAACAAAAATAAAATGCACTATCACCTTATACTAGTGAGAATGGCCAATACCAAAAGACTGGAAACCAGAAGTGTTAGAGAGGGTGTGGGGTAAAAGGAAACTTCCTGTACTGTTGTTGAGAATGCAAATTAGTGCAACCTCCTTGGAAAACAGCTTGATGATATCTTGAAAAAATATACATGGCTCTCCAATTCAATACAGAAACATCACTTCTTGGCACATATCCAAAAATACAAAAACACAAATTAGAAATATTTGCACTCCTATGTTCATGATGGTGCAATTCACAATAACCAAGATGTGGAAACAACCTAAATGCCATCAACAGATGACTGCATAAACAAGCTGGGTTCCATATACTCAATGGATTTATATGCAATGGTCCAAAAGTGTAAGTTTTTCTTTTGTAATACTATGGATGAAACTAGAGATGATAATGCTAAGTGTAATAAACCACAAAGAAATGGGAAATTAAAGTATGATTTCAGACATAATTGGAGTGTAAAGAAACCAGACTGAACAGAAACACCACCACAAAATTTACAAGACACAAAACTGTGGCTACAAGGAGGGTGTTTGGAGGTAGGAAAGAAGAAAACTAGGTGGTGATGAATGGATTAGACCTCTGGTAGTGGGTGTGGTGGAAATGCACACAGACTGAGATGTTATTTCAATATATTAAAATGCAAATACCCATTTAAACAAAAGAATGAGTAAAGCAATTACAAAGTGAAAAACAAGTAGAACAATAGGATTTACAAGATTTCCTTTATCATACCTTCTGCTATCCAAAAATTTTTTCTTCTTTCTAATTTTTGAAATTTATTCTCAGTCTTGATCAGAAATAATTGGAGATTCATATTTGCTTCAAATAGTGATGACTTGTACTAGTTTAATGGAATAAAGTGCATTACTCAAATACTCTTCTTATACTTTATTGTAGAAAAAATTCTGAAAAAATTTACCTCAATATCCATTATTCCTTTTAAAATCACGACTTTAATGACATTTTCTGTTAAAGTTTATTTATTATACAAGTTTGTTTACAGGTGGTCATGGGATTTATGATCATTATTAGATTCCTGTTCTTTTTCCAGCTCAGTTCCATGGTATTTGTCAATATAGGAAAGCAAAGACTGTGGCTAAAATGTTCTAAGTGAAGTATACAAAGAAAACATTTGATTTGAATAAGTCAGTTGATTTAATGTGACTTTAGAATCATGACTAGAAGTACGATGTAGTAAATCCAGTCATATCAATTTTTTATTATTAATGTGTTTTGATGATGTATGTCTACTCATTGAATATTGGGTACTAAGTGTCCATGACTCAGGGGATTTATTAACTGGCAGGCAGAATCTATGTTGATTCCAGGAGACAGTCTATGTTACTTAATTGGATGATATTGTTATCTCTACTTGAAAACATCCAGACACTCCTTCCATTGCCTTAAACCTAGCATCTCCTATTAAGAAACATTTCATAAACATTTTGTTTTATAAACATAACACTGCATAAGACACATTTTAATGTGACTTCAAATTTATCATTTGTTTCTTTCCCTCTTAACAATCGACAATCCTTCTTATTAAAAGAGGATTCACACAGGAGTGTGAATTCCAGCCAGACAATGCTTTGGTAACAGACACCTGTGATAGAGAGTCAAAAATTATTCTTGTAAAGACAGATAGATCATTCCAACTATTACCAGTTACCTGGAAGGAAAATGCATTTTTAATACAGATACATGAAATAAATATAGATATCCTGGTAATCATAAATTCTGCCTCCAAATATCAGAGCAAATACCAAAGATGAGAAGTAACAAATTATTAATGCCATGCATTTAATTTACAATGACTATTGCCTATGCAAATTTAATTCAATTCCTGCCATCCCCAAAGTAAATGACTAAGATAAATATTAGTTTTATTCACAGGGAGGTCTATATCAGAGAGTCTTTTGGTCCCTGTTGGTCTTCTTATGTGATTATGGTCAGGTTTGAATCAGGTGGATATATTTGGAGTTCTTTCAATTTCAGGGGTTGCTGGTTGTAGACTGGTCTACAGTGACCATGATTGGAGAAATCAAACTTTGCTCCACATGTCATCTTCTCCTATATCAAGTTAGCTGGACACATCACATGACAGACACAGAGCAAAGAGAAAAGCAAATTCTCACCAAAGTCCCTTGAGACATAATATGTTCACAAAATCCTACTGCCAAGGAAGAAAAATATCCAAATGCAGCCCAGATTTTAAAGAGCAGAAACAGACACCACTTTTCAAGGATAGAGTTTTACATTCACATGGAAATATACATCGATACAAGACAAATGGTGAAATCAAATAAACCAAATCAAACAATCATAGATTTCAATCTATAGAACCAATTAATGGTGATCATAAGGAAAAGAGTAGGAAATGGGAAAATTGGTTAAAAGGTGACAATTACATGGTGAAGGATAAAATTGGTCTGTTGGTGGCAAACTTCATGCACTATGTGCCGATTCTGATTTTTAATGATGCACCCCTTAAACATATGTAATGCTATTAAGCAGTGTTACTTGAATAAAATTAAGTAAAAAGTTACCTTAAATCATAAAAAGCAAGATAGGTGGAAGTTTGAGTTCATCTTGGCAAATGATCCAGAAAAGTATAATTTTCTATTATAGTTCGCTTCAATTCAATAATTCAATTAATTGGAATTCTTCCAACTTTAAATGATGATTCCTTTACCTCCACCTTCAGTAATAAATACATTTATTAATGGCTAGAGTGAGAATTGAACCAATATGCCTAATGAGAATCGTGGAATTTCTACTTCAAGAGATCAAAGTTACCTAGGATTAAATGCTCTCTTTCTGTCTCTTACTCCCAGCTCACTAATTTTAGACTAAAAAGAAATAAATAATTTCCTTGTAATACCTCATCTATTTCAGAAATCTGATGTCTGACACATTGATAATAGAGCCAAGGATCTGTTGTTTCATTGATACTATTTGATGACCTATAGAATCCGGTAAGTGATGTAGGAAAACAGAGGGGAAGGATATATGTATTGGACTGCAGATAACCTAGAGATATAGAGATGAACATGTAATCAGAAAAATCTCCGTTTGGAAAATTCTGCACTTCTTTACTATGGAGGATACTTGATTTCCTCTCAGGTCAAATACCTCAGACCTCTGCTTTCATCTCTTTCTTCAAATACCAATTTCCAGATCTTCTTAACATCTATAGCAGAATCTTTCCATCTCAAGGTTTAGTCTTTGCTTACTTTTCCATTCCCACTCCTGCACTGATGCTTATAATTTAAATGAGGCATGCATACCTTATTCTCCACTTGAACAATGATTTCATCCAAGTATAATATTCCCATATACAAGTCACATTTTAAGTATTCAACATGATAAATTGTCTCAAAATTAATATCCCTATATTACCAGCATGCTTGAATTCTGTTCTTCTGTTATCTCTTAGACATACTCTTTCATCTCGTAGACAACTACTATGTCCCTGGCAATATACAGCGACACTTTCTGCATAATTGTAGAGTAACATGAGAACAAAACCGATGCCGATCTTGAAGAATGGGCTCTATGCCTGGCCAGCTCTGAGCATGTACCTGAACATAAAAGATGGACTTTCCAGGATGGCAAATGCCTTCACCTGAATGACTGAATCCAAGATGTTCTGTCCTGGAATCTGGCTGTTCTTTCCCACTCACTACCCTCCTTCTCCTGATATTCTACTTAAAAGAGGCTCCCTCCTTGTTTGCCACTTGTTAATTTTTTGAAGAAATTCCCAACAGCCACCATTAGGAGGGAGATTCCTTCCAAAGTAGCCCCATTAGGAATCCCTTGCTGTGAGTATAATAAAGGCTATGTCTTTGTCACCTGTGTCTTCTCATGACTTCCTTGAACTATCCCTTAAGAAGGGCTTTATTTGAGCTTGAACACACATGAAACAATCATATAGTATATCTTAGTTAATATCAATCCTATTTAATGTGGTCTTCAATATTGTTGGATGTGGTTATAGATCAAAATTTCTTGCTCTCTAGTATTCACGATGTTTCTGTATCTCACTGTATGCATTCATTCTTTTTATTTATATGCAGGGATTAATTATATATCGAATATTTAACTTAAACTGACATTTACTGCAGTGAACACTTGGCTATATCTATAATAAATGAATATGATTGTTTTCTACAAGAATACTGTTTACATATATACCAAAATGTGTACTGCTCCTTGTTAACTGATATGTACACAGATGCTCCAATTTTGTATTGGGTTATTTAAAAATATTGCCTGTACCTCAAATATAAAGATAAAATTTTATTTTTGAAATATTATGACATTGTTTTCTGATCTTTCTTTGCTCATTTGAAAAACAAACCACCTCTGAGGAAGAAATTTTTGTTTCAAATTTTCCAATTATGTGGTCCTTTGATAAGAATTTGAAGAAAAACTTCTTTATTACATTTTTGCTTCATTTAACTAAACTTTTTTCATACCCTTTTAGATTCTTATGAAATTAAGAAAAATATGTGGAGATCTAACTGACCTAAAATATGCTATAAGAGTAAGGTCATCAAAAGTATGTATGGGTGCCCATAAACATGATGAAGTAAAACATTGCTGAGGTGTCAGGACAAGTTTTTACATTGGAGCAGTGCAAGTCATGAGTGCAGTTTTAGTCAAAAATAGAAAACAGACAGTATCATAGCTTTCCAGAGACAAGAAATTAAACTAAGATAGAGTCCAAATATAACAGATCCAAGCTGGGAGATAACATTGGCTGAGAAGGAAAATGACAAAGGGAAAAAGCTCTCTATTATCAGTTATCACAAAATTTAATGTGTGAATGACATAAATTGTACAGAGACATATAAATCAAATAAATAGAAATATAGGAAATTAATAGAAGTGGCATGTCTTCATAGTTGAATCGAAGAGTGAAACATTTGCTTCAAACATTAGTCCTGTTCTCACTGGCACTTGCTCAGCATTAGGACAATTGTCACTTTAATGACTTCCTAGCCAAAGAGTTTTTTCAGAGCCCCCTTTATGTTTTTGTTCCTGAGACTGTAGATGAAAGGGTTCAGCATAGGTGTGACCACTGTGTACATCACTGAAGCTGTTGCATTTGAGCGTGAGCTGTCAGAACCAGTAGAGCTAAGGTACACTCCTAGTGCTGTGCAATAAAACAGGGAGACAACTGAGAGGTGCGATGCACAGGTGGAAAATGCTTTATACTTCCCCTGAGCAGATGAGATTCGACGTATGGAAGAAACTATCTTAGAGTATGAGTAAAGGATACCAGCCAGGGGACCACCAGATAGAAAAACAGCAAAAAAATATATCACCAGGTCATTGAGAAAAGTGTCAGAACAGGCGACATGGACTACCTGATTGAGTTCACAGAAAAAGTGTGGGATTTGTACATCTGTGCAGAAGGACAATCTCAACACCATCAAGCTTTGTAACAAGGAATGCAGAGCACTCATGACCCAGGAAACCAGAACCAACAGTCCACAGAACTGGGGACTCATGGTGACCATGTAGTGCAGTGGGTAACAGATGGCTACAAAGCGGTCATAGGCCATCACAGTCAGGAGAAAGTCATCCATTCCTGTAAAGAGAATGAAAAAATACATCTGTGTGATGCATCCTGCATAGGTGATGACCTTTCTCTGTGTCAGGAAGTTCTGCAGCATCTTAGGTATGGTGGTGGTGGTGAAACAGATGTCTACAAAGGACAGGTTGGAGAGGAAGAAGTACATGGGTGTGTGGAGATGGGGGTCCGAGATGACGGCCAGGATGATGAGCAGGTTTCCGAAGACAGTGATCATATACATGGAGAGGAAAATGCCAAATACTGGGGACTGCATATTTGGTTTATCTGTGAACCCCACAAGAAGAAACTCTGAAAATCTTGTGTCATTGCCTGGATCCATGTGTTGGAGGTACTACCAAGAAAAAATGAGAAGAAGGGTGACTAATGGTCATGGACACAGACATTATTCCTTAGTGAAAATGCCATAATTTTTATTTTCAGAAAATAGATAAATTGGAAAAGCTAATGTATGGATTCAATTTATGGAATCTTATTTAATATATAATTAACAACTCTCCAATATGTTTCTTCTATTTAATGCTATGCACTTCACATATTACTTTCATGCATTTGAAAAATATATGGCCCCCATTCCAATGATGTTAAAGAATATATAGGATATGTCAGATTTTGACAGGTGATAGGAAAAAAATGAATGTTAATTATCGAATGTATGAAGATATGGTATAATTTTAATGCATGTTTAGGAAAGACATGGTTACATCACCTTGTATGAAGATACCTACACATAAGAGACTCTGTGTCATGAGTATATCTGGGGAAATGTTTTCTGTTGAGGGAACAGTTAGTATGAAGACTCTCGGAAAGGTGCTCATTTTAGTATAAGAAAGGAAACCTGTTTGTTGATAATGAGACAAAGAGAATGAGACCATCTAAGAATTTGTTGAGGAATGAAATGTTTCTCTTTCCACTGCTGAAATTTTGTGTTATAAAAAGTCCTTCATCTAGATTTTATAAAATGATTATAACAGTATCCTTACTGAATGTCAAAATTTTCATTCCAGTGCTACCTGTTGATTAAATTCTGATTTCAGTAATATGAGAGTCATCTTGGAATATATGAAGATATGATTTTCCTGACCCAATGTGTCCTATCAACAAAAGTTACATGCACATTTTTTCTCTCTCTTACACACACATACACTTTCTTTCTCTCTCTCCAGAACCTGGATCCAGGGCTGTCTTGTGTCCCTGACTTTCTTGCCACAAAAACCATAAGCCTAGATGTTGACAAAAACACACTCAGCACATCACAAATTCTTTCTGTTGAGGCATTTAAAAATGGTACGAGGAATTCCTGTTCAGAAATTCCCAAAGTCCCATAGACTTGGAGAACCATACTGGTTACTTTAAAGTTGTCTTTAAAGTGTTTTTAAAGGAGATAGAGACAGAGACAGAGAGAAACAGAGAGACAGAGAGAGAAGAGAGAAATAGATGGGAAGGGAAGGTGTATAATGGGGGTAAAAAAAAGATGTAGTACTTCTGGGGCTTCCTAAGTGACCCTGAGAACTTAAATGTCAAAGCATCCCTGCTTTGGGGGACATTCTGACTGATTATACTGTCTTGCTCTTCATCAAACATGATATTGGAGCAAAATAAATTTTGTTCTCAAGACACAACTAGTGTTATATTTCAGTGCACACCCATGGCTGTATGAATGATTAAGGAAAATATGGGCAAATTAAATAAACCAACAAGTCACAAGAGGAAGTAAAATGAAAAAATTGGATGATTTAATATGAAGCAGTAGATTTTTCACCCCGTGTCTATACCGTATTTTTCTGTAAAGTTCTGTAGTAGATGAGAGAAGACTCTGTTTCACCTTTCTTATGTGACACCTTTTTAATTATTTTGGGTTTTAGAGTGACATCTCATTTTTGTCGTGCTTTTGACCGGGCCAGTGGTCACACTCCAGTCCTGGCTAGATTTCATTCCCACATTCAGTGTCCACTCCAGTTCATGTTCTGTAAGATCATGCTCTGCTCATGGCAATGCAAAACTTTCACACTGAATAAGTTTCTTCAGTGTTTTTAGAGGACATAATGTTGTACATACATTCATTTCAGTGTATTGTGACTTCAACATTATTATGCAAGGAACTCACCTGCATTTTTCATCTTTATTTTTCCGCAAAGTTATGGGATTACACATGCACTTGCAGAAGAAAAAAATTAGGAAAATGAGAGACCCTGAATAAAAATCATGATACAGTACATTAAATCATTTGACTAGTCTGTACACCAGTATACCTTTGATGGAGCATCAAAAACAAATAAAAAAGTTTGAAGATGAATTGAACAAAAGCAACATGGATTACAAATCAGCTAGGACCTTGACATATGCTAATACAAGACAAATGTGAATAGAACTTTCTCACATAGTACAGATATTTTAAAAACATTTTGGGTAATGAATATCAATTAAATCTCAATATATATGGATATTTAATATCTGACAAAGTTTTCTTTCAATTTAGCTGGAAAATGTATAAAAACTGACATAAATAATTCTCTGGAGTGAAATGAAATGACTACCACATTTTTATTTATGTTTATTTTAAATTTTCAATTATCTAAATTTTTTCATTTCTTCTCATTGTTATATGATTTTTAAGACATTTGCTTAGCACATCAATCTATGCATATTTATTAAAACTCATTGGCCATGAAAACTAATGGCACAGAGTAGATTTTTGGTGAACATGTGAAAATAAACACCTGAAATCTTTAGGTGATCATCAACATACTAATTACAGTAAGAAAATTAGAAGTAGATGGTAGACATATTTACCAATACAAACTTGAAAATAATTCATAAATAAAATATCCAACCAAAACTCAATTGAGAAACAAGCATCTGTAAAAACCACTAAAAATGCTGCCAATTATAGAAAAATAGACATGTAATACATGGAGTTGTAAAAATAATAGGAAAGGAGCTTGGGAATCACATAGAAATTCTTTTTCAACCTGAGCATTAGTTTAAAAAAAATTGTCTTTCACACTTACCAGATTAGGGACAAATGTAGATGGTAGGGTTGAAGGGGATGGAATTTTAAAGAGGACAAAAGGACACTCTCTGAACTCAGAACTGTGAACTGTTAAAACTTTGTAGACACAACCTGAAGGCAAACATATATATACATACATATACACGTATATATATATATATGTATATATATACATATATATACATATATGTATATATATACATATATATACATATATATATATATATACATATATATTCTTTAACTCTGGTTTTCAATCTCCACACTCTGGGCCTTCACTCCCAGAGGTGGCATCTGTTCCCTCATGTAGGATGTTTAGAGCATTCTGGATACACCCACCCTTCCCATTGTTGTTGCCTGAAGTATGTCTGGACATTGTTCTAAATAACCTGGGGATACAACTCCTTTGGTGGAAATTCAGTCTTAACTATGTTCCCATAACTTAAGGTTTTTATGTTTTTATAATATAGTAAAAACAAAAATGAAATACCATCCACATTGTAAAAGGCACAGACAGAAAATGAACTGTATGCAGCACTAACGAATGAACACATGGTTTTGCTAGGTGATTAGAGAGATATCTGCAAGGACCTTTTGAATAAACAGGGAGGGAAGAAGATTGAATAAAATGAACAGTGCTGGAAGTATAGGACAGCCTAGATGCTCATATTTGTCCTTTTAAACATTGAATTTAAGGTATGAGAGCAGTGGTGGTTGAGATATGAAGTTCACATAGTGATCCCCATTTCAGTATTTTAAGCACAGCAATGACAGCAAAATACATAACAAAACAATGGATAAAACTTTGTGTAAACTGTGAGGATGTTTGTATGTATCACATAGAAAGAATACATTTAACTAAGACACTTTGAAATGACTTATGATAAAATGATTAATCCAAAATAAGCAAGTGAAAGAAAAGATCCTCCATAGCCATTATTTAGTGACAGTGGCATGGGTTATTAATTTGAGATATCACTGAGAAAGATTTGGACATAAAAAATCAGAAAATCTTTTAAAATGTGAGGAGAATGCAGTACATATGTTGTAATAATTTTCAAAAGGAAAGGTGCAGGCAAGAATGAAGGCAGTAAGCAGGCAGTAAGACAGTGTGATGAGGAAAAATCATTTTATTTTATTTAGTTGTTCATCTTGGTTGTCTCCCTTACCCCGGGTCTTGAACCAGTAATCTTGGGATGTATGTGGACTCACCTAGTGGACTAAACTGCTAGGTCAAGAGGCCACATCCTAAATTGTAATTTCGATACATGGCATATGGGCTCAAATATGTACATAGATGATAACTGCGAGTGTAACTCAACAAGAATGCATTGAAAATGACTTCTTCAGATGATGCAATGTTTGGTAATTGCAGAAGAACAAAAGGACCAGGAGTAACAGAGATGTGGACAGAAGTCAAAATATGTGCAATGTATGATCTATAAGCACCAAGTATCAGAAAAACATATATTTTTAAAGTGAGGGCTTTTGTTGTTCAATTAAATCAATGGGGATTAGTACATAATATGACTTGTGTATTTTAGTAACAGTTTTTAAATTAGCATTATGAACAAATACACTCACATAAAAATTTTCAGTTCTTTGTTGAATGAATACAATAAAAACAGAAGTAGTATGAAAAACAATATACAGAAGGAAAGAACTCACAAAGAATATATTCAGTGGAGTCATTAATTGGCTTACTAATCTACACATACAGTCAAGGCAAAGTAAGTACATGAACATGCTCTTTTTCCTTTCCTAAATAAAATACCCTTTATCTTGAAAATCAAAGAGAGGCGATATAAACAGTGTATATCACAGGTATTTCTGGTGCAAAATGATATTGCCAATCATGATTGGTTAATTATTTGTCCTCACAATATATAGTCAAGATACTCATCTAAACAAGAACTCCTCTCCCTCCACAGTTAACAAAGGACAGTTTACTCTACCCAATTACAGCAACTTTTTGTATTGAAAGTCAATTTTTACTAGAAGGACTTAACACCTCTCAAGCTCTCTTCTATCTGGGCCCCCACGACCACCGCTGAATTGTCAGCATTGACCCTTGCATTGCCGAGTTTGATATTTACTTCTCTTTTGGTATATTAAGATATTTTCTTAGCTAGCAAGCAAACACCTTCAGTGATCTGGGCCCTGGACTAGGTTAGATGATCTCTAGGTAAACTCAGGACTGTTCTTCCCGCCATTTCCTTTGACCAACTCCTGCAGCATTTACAGGGCTTGCACTCACCTGGATGGGGTCTCTGAGGAAACTCTGTGTTAATGTCCAAAATCTTCCTGGGTAGTTGATGATGAAGAATGAAGCTCTGAACCCAGACAAAGCAGCAGGAAGGAGGAAAGCATTGACTCCCCGGAGTCAGAATCAGGGCTCTAAAGTAACACCGGTGTCCTGTCCATGACTTGGTTGTTCAGCTGAGGGTCTGCAGAGAGGAGTATTTACACTCCTGTGTTTGCTCATTAGCAGGGAACTTTCCCTCCCTCCTGGGCCTGTAGCCTCTAACTAATTGATTTCCCTGTGGGCACTGGTGTGGACATAAGAAAAATTTTGTTGCTCTGTCTCTGTTCCTTGGATACAATGTTGTCAATTATGAGTTCAGCTTTTATGAATTTTTTTTCCTTGAAATGACCTGCCTCCTAGAGAGTTAAACTCTCACCAAACCTATTCAAGTTTTGTTAAAGTTTTCTACAAAATAAGAGGTTGAGAACTTGCTCTTAAAGAAGTCTCTTGACCCTCAAATCATGGACTTCTGATGGCAATACATCCCCTACAATCACCTGGAATAACTCTTTTCCTCTTCAGAAGGGTCACGATTTTTGTTCACTTATAAAACTTTGGGAGATGTGCTCCTTGTCTTCCTAGTACTTTTTGGGAAAACAAATAGGAATTTCCTTTATATCTCAAATGAAAGTCTTATCATTTAGTCCCTCGATATAAATGAATTATCAGTTATTTTAGATATTTAGATATACTTAAACTCCTAGTTTATCAAATTGTAAGGATTGTGGGATTTAGATTTTAAGATAGTTTTTTCAATGAAATATTACTCTCATTTGCTCCATTTGAGGAATGAGGTCAAGAGGGATTTAATATTCTGATGAAAATAAAAATTCATTTTGGAATGTGTGTTGATTGTTACTCTATTTCTGATTGTGATTCTCAACCAGAGAAAATTTTAGCCACTGGAGATATGTTTGGCAATTTAAGAAGGACTTCTGTTAAATACCCACAACCTATAGGATAACACCCATCTCAAATAATTATTCAAACACAAATGTCAACACTGTAAGATGGGAAAAACATGTTCTCACCAGCATTTGTCCAATTTTATTTTCCTGCAATGGGCCAGGGGTATCTGATTCAAAATGAAATTCTGTTTCAGCAGGTCTTCAGTTAGCCCAGGACCTGCATTTCTAACATTGCCAGACACAGCAGCAGTGATAATCACCACAAGGGTAGGCAAAGGCATTGGAATTCAGAACAGAACATCCCAGGAATCACTCCGAGGGCAACAGAGATCCCATCTAGGAGAACTGGGCACAGAGTTGGGGAAGAGGGTTTTGGTACAAGGCAGGAGGAGGACCAGTGCCCCAGTGGTCTGAGCAGGTGACTCCTGAAGGAAAATTACACAGGATATAGCCATAACCAGAAGGCAGCTAGGAGAATAACCCACCTCCACTCCCTCCCACCATAATGTTCAAGATGATATAAAATGTGAGAACAGAATTAAAATGTGAATGATTAAATGAGTAAGACTAATCTGGAAATGAATCTACAATTCTTAATGCTAACTTTAGGGTAACCTCAAAATATATGTCCAGGGAAAGAAAACAAAGAAAAATCAAAGAGGAAAATATTCAAAACGTAAGTATACCCAGCCAACATAAAAGATAAATGGAAGAATATAATCACTGTGTGTAACATCAGGCAAAAGACTAATTATTAAATAACAGTTACATATCAATCATCACCATAAATATTAATGAATTGACTCATCAACTAAATGACACAGAGTGGCAGAATGAATGAAAAAGTATAGCCCAACTTTCTTCTGCATTCATAAAACTCACCTTCTCTCAAAAAATAAGCAAGCTCAAAGTCAGTGATTTGAAGACAACTCTGCAATCAAGTGGCAATGACAAAAAAGTAAGCACACCTATACTTATATGGGAAAAGACAAACTTCCAGCTAAAAAGCATAAGAAAACAGAGATGGACATTATATAATGATTAAGAGGTCAATCTAGCAATATGACATACAATTTCTTAACATATATGCAACAAATTACAGAGCATCAAAATATATTAAGTGAGTACTAATAGAACTGATGGGAGAGATTGACAGCAACACAATAGTGAGGACTGCAATACCCTCTTTCAACAGTGAAAAGATCAATCAGGCAGAAAATTAACAGGAAAATAGCAGCCTTAACTGACCATTTGGAACACTATTAGACATATATTGAACACTTCATCAAACAACTACAGATTTCACTTTCAGCTCAAGTGCACATGGGACATGCCTAAAGATTAAATCATAGGCTGGGACACAAAAAACGTCTCAACACTTCGAGAATAGAAAAAAGAACATTCAATGTCTGGGAGTGTAGTTCTTCCAGAGTCGTTCTTTTTTCTATTCTCAATTAAATATATAATAAAAATTTATATTTTATACAAAAAAAGATAAATGTACTAAATATACAGCAATTAAAGGAAGCTAAATACTAGAAAACATTTATGAAAAACCCCCGGCACACATCATATTCAATGGTGAAACACTGAAAGCTTTTCCTGTAATCTGAAGCAAGGCAAGGACATCAATTTTCATAACACTTATACAACATAGCACCAGAAGTTCTGGTCACAGCAATTAAGGAAAGAAACAAAAATAAAAAGCATCCAAATTGGAAAGAAAAAAGTAAATATCTCTGTATGCATGTGATGTGATCTTATATATAGAAAATTCACACAAAATAAAAACAACAAATTAATCAATTCAGCAAGGATAACAGAATGCAAGGTCAACACGCACAAAACCAGTTTCATTTCTCTATTTAATTGTTCAGTATGTGAACAATTTGAAAAGGAAATTGCAAAACGATTTTATTTACAGTAGCTTCCAAAGTGTAGGATAATTAGGAATGAACTCAATCCAGGGAATGAAAAGTTTGATCAGTAAAAAATATAAAGCATTGATTAAATAGAACATAAATAAAGAGAAACACAGCCCGTTAAAATAGACCAGAAGATTCAATATTGTTAAATATCTGACTAAAAAATATACAGATTGAATATAAGCCCTATCAAAAACCCAATGATTTATTTTCTTAAATAGAAAAAAATTACTTTTGCAATTACATGAAAACCTAAGAGCTCTGAAAGAACCAAAACCATCTTGAAAAATAAAGAAGAGAAAAGCAGTGCTCACATTTTGATTTCAAAACTTAATTTCAAGGTTAGCATAATTAAAACAATTTAGTGTCAGTATACAGACAGGCATATAAACAATGGAATTGAAAGAAGAGCCCAGACATATATCATTACCTATATTTTCAAATGGTATTTGACACCAAGGACAAGACCATTCCATGTGGAAAGGGGAGTGTTTTGTTTTTTCAATGGTACTGGAAAAATAGGATTTGCTTCAGAAGAATGAAACTGAATTCTTAACACTATAATAAAAATTTACTAAAAAGGAAAAATAACTGAATTGAAGACTAAATGATAAAACCTTTAGAGAAAACGTTTTAGAAAATTGTTTTGGCAATGATTTCTTGTGTCTATGACAAAGGCACAGGAAAGTTTTTAGTCAAGTTCAACATCAAAAAATTATTTGTCCACCAAAAAGCACCACAAACAGAATAAAATAGGAACCCGTAAATTTTTTAAATGCAGAATACAAATAGAACTCCTAAATACCAACAAAAAAGAGAGAGAAACGATGCAACCAGTTCCGAAATGGGCAGGATCAAAGTAGACATATACAGATAACCTATACACATATGCAAAGTCACTCAACATCACTGTTTTATAGGAAAGTGTGAACAAAACTGTAATGAGAAACCATATCACACACCTTGAAAAGGCTACCAAAAATAAAAAGTAAAAGGAGTTTTGATGAAGATGTGTCTGACGTGGGTGAAAGAGGTTTAGAAGGTGATGGTATAGTATTAAGGGAACAGAGACAGATGAAAGACAACCTAAACTATCTAGAGAGAAGAGAATGGACACAGGTGGAGGCTCGAACTCTCATTCCATTGAATCCCAGGGCATAGAGGCAGGTACATTACACAGGCAATGAATCCAGTGAGAAGGGCAACAGAGAAAGCATGAACAACTGCAGCCTATCCCACTTGTGATGAGCACCATCCGGTGCTGGAAATCCAAGGATCAAGGACATCAGAGAGATTCACTCAAAATTCAACTCCTTCACATCCCCAAACACA
Source organism: Solenodon paradoxus (assembly GCA_004363575.1). NCBI lineage: Eukaryota > Metazoa > Chordata > Mammalia > Eulipotyphla > Solenodontidae > Solenodon > Solenodon paradoxus. The sequence continues at coordinate 47,110 of RJWH01005489.1, forward strand.
CTGGTTACTAACACCCACTATGCTCTCACAGCAGCTATTGAAACTAAACTGCTCATAGGTCTCCGTGGTAAAGCAAAACAGTGGCAACCCTGGAATTAAATGAATACCAGCAACTAAAGCCTTAACAGTACCAACTAGAATGGAGAAAAGAGGAGGGGAGGGCAAGGGAGGGGAGGGAAAGGTGAAAAATCATGTTACACTAAATGCAACACAGAGACATACCTTTAAGCAAAACATAAATTCATGCAAATGAAATATCGAAAAGGAGATTGAAAACTCAGGAATCCAAACTTAAATACATAGAAGAGTGACCTAATATAATTTTAAAAAGCTATTGTGAAGAAACTCAGAGATACAAGAAAATTCAGAAGGCAACTCAGTGAATTCAGGAATGAAAGTAACAAGCAGAGCAGTACTTTACCAGAGAAAATGAAATGATGCAAGGGCTATCTGACTCCATTAGGAAAGGCAACAGCAGAATGGTGGGTATCCCAGAGGGTGAAGAGAGGGAGAAGGGAGTAGAGAGCTTATTCAAAAATATCACAGCTGAGAGCATCCCAAACCTGGGAAGGCAACTCAACATAAAAGTTTATGAAGCTAACAGAACACTGGGAAACTAGATGCAAAAGACCTGCAACAAGAGATATAACAGGGAAACAATAAAAAATCAGTTATACAGTAAAACGGCTAGAGGCAAGTAGAAAAAACAAAAACAAATATGTAACCTACAAGGCATCCACATTAGGATATCATTAGATTTTTAGCTAAAACTCTATCGGTCAGGAAAAGTGGAATCAACATATCAGAGGTAAAAAAATACTAGCCAAGAATCTCCTAAGCTGCAAAACTGTCCTTCAGATTGAAAGGAAATAGAAAGTCTTTCCCTAACAAACTGCACCTTGATTGCAACTGCCATCCTAATTGGGTAGCAACCATCAACATTGAGGCAAGACCCTCTATCACCAAAGACTTAGATTATAGATAACACTTCTAAAAATTGATTATTATTTATTCAAAAGGAAAGATACAGGCAGAAGTGATGCTACGAGTGGCAGGCAGCCAGGAACAGAAAGGACAAAGAAGCACTTACTTTATTTAGTTGCTCATCCTGGTTTTCAACCAGCTTCAGGGCAAGGATCCAGGTCCTTGGGATGTGTGTGGACAGCACTCTCAGCCAAAGGCAGATGACCAAACCACTGTTCTACCATGGCGTGGTACAGTAGATCATTTTCTATAAAAATTTGTAGATTATTTTTTGAACATAAGGCTCTTGTGCACTCAATATATTATTATATGGTATAAAGCTTATAATTTACTGGGAAACCAAATAGTTCCAAGACCTAATTTTAGTGTGATATATACTTTATTAGAGTGGTATGGGACATAAGCAACAGTATCCTCTGGGTAAATATATATGCTACAAAAAATTTTTCAAACTAGATGAAATGAATCAGTTCCAAGAAACATGCAACTTACCAAGACTGAATCATAGAGAAATCCGAGCAGGCTGATCACTAATAAGGAGATTGCACAGTATTCAATAATACCTCCTAACAGACAGAATTCAAGAAGTATATAACCTCAGTGGTAATTTCTGTCATTTTTTTTCTCATTAGATGACATTTATTACAAAGGATGCTGAAGCATGTAAATCAATTGACAGAAGATAGGCACTAGTAGATATAGGGGAAAGGCAAGTAGTATACTTTTCTCCCCAAATCTCTGTAAGTTCACCAACACTGAAACTCTCCAAAGCCTCCCTCCTCTTCATTTTATTTAATTTCATAAGAAAATGGATTGCTATCAAATATTTAAAGCATAATTAATACCAATCATTCTCAACAAAGTCCAGAAAATAGGAGACGAGGGAATGCTTTTAAATGTATCCTTTGAAGTCTGCATTACCATAATGCCAAACCAAGACAAGGGTATTGGAAGAGAAGAAAATAAAAGATCAGTATCCCTGATGAACAGATGTGCACAAATCTTCAACAAAATATTAGCAAAAACTTTTTGAAAATACGGTAAAATGATCATACATTATAATGACTGGGAGTTATCCAAGTATTAAAGAATGATTTGACATCCACAAATCAATGAGATGTATCACATTACAAAAATGATGGAAAAATCTCATCATTTCAATTGATATATGAGACATTTAACAAAACTGAACACTCATTTATGAGAAAATAACATTCAGCAAAGTGGGGTATGGAAGTAATGTATCTCAACTGAAAAAGGTCATAATGACAAACCCACAGCTAGCATTACACTCAATGGTGAAGAGCTGAAAGATTTTGCTCCAAGATCAGGAACAAGTAAAGTTGCCCACTCTCACCACTCGATATAGTACAGGAAGACCTAGATAGATTAGGCAAGAAAAATAAATTGAAGGCATCCAAATTGGAAAGGAAGAGGTAAAGCTGCCTATTTGAATATCACATTTCTTATACAGAAAGTCCTGAATACTACACAAAAATACTATTAGAAGTAATAGCAAATTTAGCCAAGTTACAGGACAAAATATCAATAACCAAAATGTCATTACCATTGCCTGCACTCACAATGAACTATTAGAAAGAAAAATTAAGGAAACAATCCTATTTATAATCTACAATCACATAGAATGCATAAAATGCCTAGGAACATAGTGAACCAAATAAGTGAAGCATTTGTACACTGGAAAACTATAGACATCAATGAAAGAATCTGAAGTAGTCTTAATAAATTGAAGATATTTCATGTTCATAGATTAGAAAAATTAATATCATTAAAATGTTCATATCTCTCAAAGCCAGATAGTCAATACAATCCCTCTCAAAATTCCAATCATATTTTGGTAGCTGCATTAATATATATACATAACTCATATGGACTGAAAATGGCCCCAGCTATCCAAAATAATTTTGAGAAATAAGCTCTAAGATGGCAATATCATGCTTGCTGATTTCAAAACATATTGCAAAGCTATAGTGATCAAACTATGATACTGGCACAAAAATAGAAACATACTTCAATGGAACAGAAGAGAGAAGCCTGAAATAAACCTGCACATTTATACTCTACTTACACCGATGGAGCCAAGATATACAGTGGGAGAAGCTCTTCAGCAAATGGATCTGGGGAAACAGGACAGCAACATACAAAACAATGAAATTAGACCAAACTCTTCCATCACAACCCAAATTTAACTAAAAATGGATTAAAGACTTGTTCATAAGACCCCGAAATCCGAAAGTTATGGGTAGAATATATACACAGCAAGCTCCTTGATATCAGTCATGTTGGTTGTTTTTGTTTATTTTCACACCAAAAGCAAAGATATACAGAAGGGAATACATCAGACTGAAAAGTTTCTGCGAAGCAAAATAAACCTTTGGAAAAAAAATAAAAATCGACCTAGTTGATGAGAGAAAATATTTAAAATCGTATATCTGATAAAAGATTAATATTAAAAAATATATAAATAATGTATACTACTCGGTTGTGAAAAAGTGAAAGCAATCCAATTAAAAATTGGGCAGAGGACACCCACTGGTGGAGTTGTGGTTCATTCTGCTGCCTCCAGTCGAGTGCAGCCCATATACATGCGAAGGACCCATGTTCACGTATTACATCATCCGGGACCAGTTACCCCATATTGAAAAACAATAGCCGTACACCCTATAAAAAGTGTCTTAAGATCTGAGTCTGATGGAATGCTTGCCGGCGGTGAGCCTTACCGGCGTGAATGGGGAATAATAAAGTCATGCCTCCGAGAAACTCAAATCCCTTATCTTGGTCTGTTTTGTCAAGGGCCTATCAAATTCAATCATTGAAAATTTATTGAGTCTTGACTTGTGTCCTGGTCTATCCTTGAGAATGTTTCATGAGCACTGAACAATAATGTGCTGTTGATTATTTTAGTGTGACATGCTCTACGTCTGTTAAATCCATCCTAATTTATCTTTTAATGCTATTGTTACTTTATGAATTTTCCATCTGGATGATCTGTGTTTTACTGTATTATATTAAAGCATCCTACTATTATTATGTTGCTGCCTATATCTACTTTTAGATCCGTTAATATTTACTTAATATATTTGGGTTCTCCATTATCGGGTGCGTATATAATAATGAGTGTTACATCTCTTGTTGTATTGATTTTTTATCATTTTATAATGGCTGTCATTATCTTTTGTTACCTTTGTTGATGAAAGTCTAGTTTGTCCGCGATGAGTATATCAGTCCCTGCTTTTTCAATTTCAACACTGGCGTAGAGCACCTTTCACCAGTCTTTCAAGTCTATGTTGTTAGATTTTAAGTGTGTCTATTGCAAACAGCATATAGTTGTGTTTTTACTTAGTCCAACTAGCCATTCTGTATCTTTTGATAGGCTATTCAGTTTATTTACATTCAGAGAGCTTATTGAAATGTGGGGACTTAATGCTGTCATTTATTGTTTTTTGTTTTTGGTTTTGTTTTTTTTCGTTTTGATTACCTAGTTATTCCCTTGTTTAGTTTTCTGTAGACCTCCTACTTTCTGATTTAGGTAGAAGAGCTTTTAACATTTCACGCAGGGAGGCTTGTGGTATCAAATTCCTTAAGTTTTCATTTGTCATGGAACATCCTTATTTATCCCTCATCTTTGACTCTTGCTGGATATAGTGTTCTTGACTGACGGTTTTTTATTTTTGAGCGTTCTGAATAAAAATCATTCCATTCTCTCCTGGGTGTAGGGTTTCTGCTGAGAAGTCTGATGATAGACCGACAGGTATGTCCATACATTTTACTTGATTTTTCCCAGCCTTTTTAAGACTGTTACTTTCTCTTAATTTTTTTGATAGCTTCACAAGAATATATCTTGGTGTAGGTCTTTCAGCATTTAATTGAGTGTTCTGCTGAACTCATTTACTTGTATGCTGATTTGCTTCCCAAACTTGGGAGGTGTCAGCAATTATTATTTGAATATGTTCTCTGTTCCCTTAATTTTCTCTTCACCTTCTGGATTTCCATTATTTATATGTTTCCTTTCCTAGCTGAGAAAAATAGTACTTGGAGTGCCTTTGATTATTATTTTTTTACATTTTACACCTTATCTTCTTCCACGTGGCTTCTTTCAATAGTTCTCAGATCACTGATTCTATTGTTTATTTCAAGTCTGACTCTATAAATCTCTCTGGCACTCTTGATGTCACTTTTGCAGTCTTTATCGCCTGAATTCCTATTATTTTCTTGGGTAAACCTTCAATTTCTGCCTTCTGTTATTGTAGTTTTTAGCTCAGTAATGTGTTTTGCTGAATTTTCTTGTTATTTGATGTGTTTTTTTCTGAATTTTCTTCCATTTCTTCGAGTTTCTTTAGATTGCAACTTTTAATTCCATATTTGTTAGAAAGAATTATTCATGTTTTCTAAACTGGTATCTGATGCGATACCTTCCTGTATTTCCACGAGATTTCAGAATTTTCTTTTTTCCCATGTTCTTCTCGAGAACTGCTGAGCTGCCTGTTTTCCCCTTGTCAATAGGTGGCTCGCTGTTTAATATTTATTTTTTCAAGCTTCTTTGTTCTTCCTGTTAGGAGTTGCAGTGTGTCTTCTGGGTGGGAAGGGCTGCAGGGGTTGTGTGGGGAAGGATTTCTGCTGGCTTCAGGTGGTCCTGGGTGAACCTGAATCCTCTGGTATCACCCAGGCCAGCCCCTTTTCCTAATCCCCCAAATTTGCTCCAGTAATTCATACACTGAAGTATCAGAATTCCTGTTTGGAACAGGATCCCAAGGGTTCTTAGTGGAAGAGGGAGAGTACCATTGTCCATGGTGCTCAAAACATATGAGGGCTAGAATTTCAGGTTCAATCTTCTGTATTTATACTTTGCCTCAACCCAGCTTTAACTCTCCAGTTATCTTCTCACTCTTTTGAGTTCGAGGTTGAAGTGTAACTTGTTGGAGGGTAAGTCCCCACTGACAGAGAATAATCAGTTCCAAAACCACATCATTCCATGTGCTGCTCTGCACGTGCTGCAGAGTTGCGCTCTGTGCCTGTCCCCCTCCATGGCTGTTGTTCTCATTCACTCACTCGCCTCTGATTCACAGGCATTTGAACTCCTTTCAGTACCCCTCAAAATTCTGTATAGCTGTTTCCAGATAGTTGGGGGTACTGATGAACTCCCTGTGTATGTCTTAGCCTTAAAGAAAGCTAGCTTTGTCTCTCTCACTCAGATCAGGATCTGCTTCCACATCATTCTCCCTACCCATTTCTTTTTATTGACTTTATCCTCTGTATTCTTTTCAGTGTTGGTTATATCAGTTTTTTTCTGCTCCCCAGAGATGTATCGTGTTTTTTTTTTTTGGCTGTCATATGGAATGTTATTGTCTTTATATCTCTGATAGCCTTTATGTCTGTCACTAAGTCATTTATAAGTTCACAGATTCCATGATTTAATTTTCCTCATTGTTGAGTCTGTACTCTTTTGATTGCCCTGTCTTTTGTTCTGCATTTGCTATCCTTTTTATATTTTTTGAGATTTGATGGAACTTGTTTTATTTTTCCTTGCTTTAGAATCTTTTTCAAAATGGTAGGCATGATTGTGGATAAAGCCATTAACTGTAGTTTATCAATGAAGATCTTTATTTCTCCATCATATTTGAACGATAATTTTGCATGGTAGAATTTCGTTGCCTGGCAGTTTTTGTCTTTTAGTACTTTTAATATCCCATTGCACTATCCCATGCCCTATAGTAATTCTGTTGAGAAGTCAGATGATAGCTTTATGGGTATACCTTTGCAGGTCATATTTGTCTTTTCTTTGGCAGCCTTGAGTAGCCTTTGTCATTGTCTTTTGCTAGTTTTGCTATGATGTGTCTTGGAATATGTATTTTCATATTCAGAAATTTCGGTGTTCTCTCTGCTTCTTGGACCTCCATGTTTACTTTTTTAACAAATGGGGAAGTTTTGTGCCATCACATCTTTGAGTAGGTTTCAGTGCTTTTTCCCCACTCATTTGCTTCTGGGACATCTATCATCCTTGTTTAATCTTCTCACAGTGTCTGATATTTCTTGTAGGATTTCTTAATTGTTCCTCAGTCTTATTTCGCTCTTCTATTCCATGAAAGTTGTCTCTGTGAATCTGTCCAAACTTTCTGGGTTTTTGTTCCTCTGCATGATTGAACCTATTTATGGAGCTTTCTGTGTTTTTCTTTAATTCCTTGACAGTGTCTTTTATCTCTAGTATGTCTGCTAGGATTTCTCCATGGCCTGAATATCCTTGGGAAGGTATTCCCGTTGATATGTCACTTGTTTTTGAGGTCTTCCGATTGACTTTGGGTGGTTGCATGTGTGACCTGAATCTCATTCAATTTTTTAAAACTATTGTTTGGAACCTTTCTCTTTTAGACTTCTCCCTACATTGTCAATGGAGTTCTTCTCTGCGGAGTTTTTGGCATCTTCACTTAGGAACATTTTTGCTTTTATAGTGAATTTGATTTTGGCATGTCTTTCTGCTCTATCTTAGATTTAGTACTGTGGTTCTCTCGCTCTCTCTATTCTCTCTTTTTCATTATGGTAGGTTTCTACTTGAGATATGAATTTGGGTAATGATTTCGTCAATTCCAGTCACTTGGCTTCCAAGGGTGATGTGTTCCGTTACCCTCTCTGGAACACTCTCTTATGGTGGGCCACAAATGCTGATCCAGTGGTGTCCACTGGCTTCTGTGGGGCTAGAGGGCAGTTTGTCTATTGCATGCTGCTAATAGGAAACTCTCCATTCTAAGGACTGAATAAACAAACAGATCCTGTGAGTTCTGTGGAAACCAGTAGGACTGGTGGCTGCAGATATTTTCTGTTTACACCGTGTATAGTTATCATAGCTTCATTGGGTGATGGATCCAGTTCTTGCTCCTGCTACTCCTTGATCAGGGATCCATATTGCTTTTGGATTCTGTATACTCCTTTAAAGACCTGGGGATAACTCTCCTTCCTCAGCACTTGGACTCTGCCACGTGGGTCCCATGTGCTCAACTAAGCACAGGTTTCAAAATGTCCTCTGATTATATGAGTGGAGCCTGCTTCTATTTCTATGAAGCTCCCCAGTGAAAGATCAGGTGTAGAGTCTGTCCTCTGAGAGGAAGTTAATTTTAAGAGATCCATGCTGTCCCATGACATAAAGTTAAATGTCCAAGTATTTCATATCTATGGTTGGGGAGTAGCATTAGGAGAATAGGAAAATAAAAAAGGAGAACATTTTCAATAATGATTTACCACAGTGCTTAATGTAATTATCTAAATTTTATAGGTAAGTATAAATAAAAGTTATAAGGAAATTGAAGAGGTACATTCTAACATTCAAATCCAATACTGCATCATTGAACTCATACTCTCAGTCCTACTTTCACTGGAATACTTTCAGCCATAAGAAATCTGGTATTTGTATGGTTTTCTTTCCAAAGAGTCTTTTCAGAGTCCCCTATGTGTCTTTGTTCCTCACACTGTAGGTGAAGGGGTTCAGCATGGGTGTGACCACTGTGCACATCACTGAGGCTGCTGTACTTCAGTGAGAGCTGTGGGCACAAGCAGAGCTAAACGACACTACTAATCCTACACAATAAAATAAGGGCATAATTATAACGTGAGGTGCACAGGTAGAAAATGTTTTATACTTTCCTTGAGCTGATGATGTTCCATGTATAGAGGAAACTGTCTTAACAGTAAGAGCCAAGGATACCTGCTAAGGGGCTAACACTGCTTCTCCTCCAAAGCTGCACAGTATATCAGCAATTCTTTTGGGAAAGTGTTAAAACAGGCAAGATGGGCAACCTGACGGAGTTGTCAGAAAAAGTGTGGGATCTCTACATCTGTGGATAATGACAGCCTCAATGCCATTGAATATTGTAAAAAAGTTGTTCAAGGCAATCATGCACCCTGAATCAACACCAGTATTCCACAGACCTTGGCTTCATCATGACCATATAGTGCAGGGGTGACAGGTAGCCACAAAGTGGCCGTAGGCCAATTAGGAGAAAGTCATCCATACACAAAATGCATAGAAGAAAGTACATCTGTGTGATGCATTCTTTCTTCATAGGTGATTGCTTGCTCTGTGTCTGGATGTTCTGCAGCATCTTAAGGATGCCAGGTGAAACAGATTGGAGCAGGTTGGAGATGAAGTATATGGGAATATGGAGGTGGGGCTCAGTGATGATAGTCAGGATGATAAGCAAGTTCCCTCTCTCTATATATTCCCTCTCTCTGGTTCTTACACACAGGACCCAATCACCAGGCTCCCTCTATACCAATTCAAGCCTTCCCAGTTTACTAGAACCTACTGACATTTCTCAAGATTCAATTTTACTCCTTCCTTTTTCCCTCCCTCTCTCTTTCTTCCCCACATGTTCTCATTCCTGACTAGCATATCCTCCCGTGAAGCACTTGTTATTCTCCAGAACCATTTTGTAAGAGCTGATGGATCTGGAAGCTAACATAGAGTGAGAAGTCCATTCTATGGAAAAGACCTTCACTAGTAACTCCTTTTAAGACTCTATGTACTTATTTTTGCTGCCTGTTCAATATCTTCCCATGTCTACCACCACCTAAAGCTTATTTAATCTATCAATACTCATACCTATATTTTTCAGTCTGCTCAAGTCTTCATTTTCACCATTGATCACTGAAAACTATGGGTTAAAATGGATCTCGTTCTCAAAGAGTAATGAGCACATATGACAGAAAAAAACAAGCAATGTAATTATGAAATGTGCAGTTCCTCCCAGATCTTTGCACAGATTCATTCACTTGACCAGAATGAGAGTGACATTTAATGTCAGACTGTGGTACTTATAGAAGCTGAGCAGGTCCAAAAGCAACTATCCAGACTCAAAAAGGGGAACATGAAGAGAGTTACTGGTATAGCCCATTACTACCACAGAGAACCTCAATGACATCAGTTTATAGCTATAGTTACAGGGAATCATATCAATCAAGGCGGTAACCCCAACCAAATGAACTCTCCTGAAGATGAGCTAACATCTAACAAATCCAAATAACTCATATAATCATCTCGAAAAAAAGCATAATTATATCAAATTTGATGTGCATGTGTGAAAATGCATAGGTTGAAGTTGTTTGATACTTATTTATTGCCATTTAACATACATTATACTCTGCAATTTATTTGGCATTTCTTTTTCTTCTTTTTTTGCTTTTGTTTTAGTTTGGTTTAATATGGAAGGTGTCCTATGCTTCTCTTGACCTATAATAGATCCTATTAAAACCTGAAACCAAGGCATGGTTACACAGTCTGGTCATTCCATACTAACAGCTTCCTCATATTACTGCTTAAAAAATTAGCTGTTTCAAAGATTCAGATTTGAAATTTTTTTCCAAGGATGGCCTGTTTCTAAATTATTAGATTTTAACTGCAAGCTATGAGGGGGTTTCCTAGAGTAGAAATACCCAGGAAACAGGAACGCAAAATCTTGAGTGTGAATCCACATCTTTCAGGTTGACTGAGAACCAGCTATGTCTCTAGGAAGAAGACATCTCAAAGGCAGATAATAAGTAAAAAATTAACATGATACTTGCTACTATTCTTAATAGAGTGGCATTCCAATTTTATTTCACTACTATAGCAATGTACCTAGTTTTCTTGGTAGGAATTGTTTGCTAAACGAGAGTTTAATATTTGTAACTGCTGTTGATAACAGGCATGGACATTCTCATATACTCAGCATAGAAATGACAGCATCAAAATTTTTAGCAACATCTGTACTCCATAACACTGTCTTCTTGAATTTTAGGATCAAGACACTGGCTGTAAGTAATTTTAACTTCCTCAGTGGTGCCAAATGCATTTGTGTTAAAAGATTTAACATTCAGTTTTGACACTAATAAAAGGAAAATCCAGTTTAATGTAATGCAGCAATTATAATTATGGCCTAATTTCTGTAGTATTCCGTAATATATTTATGAACAATAAAATTGCTTTTCATAACTATAAATACCTAATAAGACAAGCACAATGTTAAGTTTATAGCATCTTATTTAACCTTACCCTTTAGGGCAAAATTCATTATCCCTATTTCATAGATCAGGAAGGAAACGGGCTTAGAAAAGTTATGTTCCCAATTCACAAGTATACCAGTGAGAAAGCTGGGACTCAAACCCAGGTCTCTTGGATCTCATTTCTATGTTCTTTCCACTACACCACATGTACTGCATCACACAGTTCTAAAATAAATCTGCCCGCTTCCTCTATACTACATTACTATCTCACCTTATATCTACATTCATTCATTTAGGTGTGTGGACCAGAATCTGATGTCCTCCCACAATTCCAGCATTCAGTCATTTCCCAGTTCCACATTTATCTTTTCATGTCTATTCCCATCTTATTGATTTTCCCATTACTCTTCTCGCTATAATACATTTCCTCATAAATCCATCCTGCATGAAATTCACATTAGTCCTCTTTATACATATATTGCTTTATATTTCCCACATAGTCCATTTTATTTTGCTAATGACCTTCCACAATGCTCATTTTTCCTACAAGGAAGAGGTAGGCAAACCATTTCAATTATGGGCCAGAAAGCAAATAAGTTAGATTGTGTGGGTCATACAGTCTGTTATAATTGCTCAACTCCATCTATATATCACAAACAGTGAAAGATGACAGCTAAATGGGTGAGTGTGATTGTATTTCAGTCAGACTTTACTTAGAATAATAGGAAACAGGCTGGGTTTGACACCAGAATACATTTTATAAACCCCTGCTATAGGAGAAAATAAAAAATATATTTCACTTGTGCTTCAAGGCCCTTTATAGTTTCATTTATCTCTGTAAAATATGATTTATTACTGGATATTTCATCTAGCAGTTGAAATAGGCCATTGTCCCTACTCCATAGAATTTCATCACATTTATGGGTTAAATTTCATTAAAGAATTAGGTGTACAAACACTGTTTTCTTTCTCTCTGATCTGATTCCCACAACTTTATAAATCACATTCTGCAGTCTTCTACTTCATACCACACATGTTGGAGACACTCTGGATAAAAGGTGAAAATTTTTTATTTAGAACTGAGTTTAGCTTTATTAGCTGTATGACCTTGGACAATATATTTAATATCTTTGATTCCATATTATCTTAATGTGTATATGAATACTATTGATAAGATAGAAGTAAGCAATTACATCAAATGTAAATCTACACATCTCTGTATTGCAGGTGATCTGAGTATTAGTTTTCTCCTTTTCTTCTCCCTCAGAAGTCATCAGTTAACAAATCAGAAACTGATAACCTTGTTTAACTTGATTTTTCTGACTTGGCAATGTTGACACTCTTTCTTTGAACAATCTCAGACAGAAATACCAAACTCCTTTACTTTCTATTACTCTGTTCTTTCTCTGTCCTGTAGCCAGGTTTCTTTTCTCTGCTCAATCCTATAATACTCTCCTCAAAGGAAGCTGTCTCCTTACTTTCTCAGGTCTGCTCTACTTTACAAGTAACTTTGCAGCCATTAATTCTCAGAGAGCCTCGTGTCAATTTCAGTCTCTATCAAACCCTTGCCATTATTTGATAGTTTCTGTTTTTTGTTTCTTTCATTTATTGTGTCTCTCCACCATAATGTACACTTCAATCACTCATTTTCCACTATTTATCCAACTCTCAGACAGCACTGGCACAGAGCAGGTCCTCACAGCATTTATACAGTTGAATTGTGTTGACATTTGATATTCCTCGGTTTTCTGCTCTTGGCCTTCTACTCACTATATAAGCTGAGCTAATTTATCTATTCAAAGGACATAGAGTACAAAACTATTCCATTTGCAAGCTGGTCTTCTCTGGCACTGACCCCACAGTAATGTCTTCCCTGTCCCCCTTATCTCTCTTAACTTTGAATTTTCCAATAGTTACTTTTGAAATCATAAATTTATAGATTCCTAATATAATGGATTAATGAACTTCAGTGGTCCCTCAATCTTACATAACCTATTTAGAATCCCTAGTGGGTTAAGAGAATTTCTGTCTCTATCAAGTGTTTCTTACCACCTCACCAAAAATAATCTTTCAATACCTTTGAGTTCCCATTGTGAATACAAAGATGGGACAGGTATAGAACTTCTTTTCCCGTAAAAGAAAACTTTGTAGGAAAATAATCTAAGGATCCATAAATCAAAAATTGAAATTGACTTTTGGGGGAGATAGTTTGTTTCCTAAAACTAATCTCAATGTCCTATATGTATAATTTCCCTTCAGTTTTTATGGAATGATATTGTCATTATGCTATTTACCTAACAAAGAAATAATACATAATTCCCATAATATTAAACCTTTTTCTTGATTCATTTACTCCCTTTTGCCCAGCACCGATATTAGACACATGGTAGAGTCTCCATAAATATTTTTGAATATGTGGAGAATTAGAAAAGCTATTTGTTTGTCATAGTTACATAACCAACAAGCAGTATGTAGAGGTATCACTTAGCTCTAACTCAAAATCATCTACTCTATCATCATCATATACCCTGAGGTCTAGGATTGTGAATATTTTTAATTCATAGCATATATGTGGTACGTGTAATGATTTAACTATATAAAATATATTTTATAGTATGACCTAAACTTTTTTAAAAAATTATTAAATAATACAAATTGAGTTTATAAAGAATAAATGAATACAGCTCAAATTTGTATACCATATTTTAAAACGTATTTTACCCCAATTTTATTAAGGTACAGACAACAAGAAAATTGTAACATATTTAAAATGTTCAACATAATGATTTTTTAAATGTATACGTTGTAAAAACTCCTCTCAGTCAAATTAATTAACAAATGTATTACCCTTCATAGTTACCATTTGAGGGGGGGAATGAGAATGTTTTTAACCAACTGCAGTTATATTAAATAATATGATCATACTTATCTCTTACCTTATGGAACTGATAGTTTGGCTTTCCCCACTTCAAACTAAGATATGTGCTCTCGACCATCATTGTCTCACACGATATTCAGAGACAAGCATGATTCATGTCTCTACTAACAAAACTGCACCCATGGGGTTAGATGAATCTCCTATTTGTTCAACTACTGATTCATTGATCCTAACTTAATATAACAGAGGATTTTATTTTTCCCTTTGTCTGAAGGATTCTGCTTCCTAGATCATTCAACTCAAATTTTAATGTGACTCTAAGACTATGTTGTCATCTTCACTACTTATATCAACCCTGCTTCATTTTGCTGAAAAGATCTGCGAGGAACATTCATTTCACAAGCCATAATGTGAATTTTAAAAAAGTAAGCAAGTCTTCACAACGGTTTTATACACACATGTAATAGTTATTTTTCCTAGAGTACCGTTAATGTAAGAAAATGGTTGTTACATAAGTATCTCTTGTACCTTCTGAATAGTTGCTTTCTATATGTTCCTTTACACCTCTTAATCAAATGCCATTTCATGTTTACCTTCCCTCCACTAACGCATAGTTCCCCATACTAACCTACAGCATCCAAGCTGTTATAAGTACACAACACCGCCTGGTGGCAGAAAGCTATCTGAACCAACCCCGTTTCTCCAAAATCTTGTGTTTTCTTCTCCGAGAAATTCTGCACACTCTTGTTTCATTGTTCTGTTCCTTCCTTCCTTTCTACGCTTTAATCACAACATAAAATATTTAATCATTTCTATAGCATAAATAGTTCAAATTCTGGTGTGGTAAAGTAGACATTACTTGTGAGATTAAGAAAATAACAGAAAAGCTAATTGGTTTTCCCAAGCTCACGTGACAAGTTATCAGAAACATTAAAAGAACATGAACTGCTGACAACTGGTCTCTGACTGAAATCACACTGATTCAATCTAATTCAACAAGTGAATGATTTATGTTGTTGAGGGAGAAATAAAGTTCATGACTTTTACTTCATAGACTTGGAAATTGGTTCATAGAGGGCTGTCAGATTGTACAACTTTGCACAAGGGAAAGGGGCAGAGTCAAAATATAAACCCAGAGATCCTTTTGCTATGACTTAGTTGCTTGCTACCATTTTCTAGAAAACCGGGAGGAATTTACAATGCAATTTCCATCTCTATACCTCTAATTTCAGCTCTTCACACCTTCAACTACACCTGTCAGTGAGCCCTGCTCCTGATGTGAACACCACACTTTCTTCATTCAAAGCACAACATCCTTACAGGGAACACATGGCAAAATGTATCTACCTTGTAGTCTCTTGCTAACTCCAGGACATGTTTGAGACAGAATGTGACTCCAAAGAAAGGCAGAGGTTCATCAGCAAATTCATCCAGGTGCTTCTTGAGAGATTTCACTAGTTCAACCCACTATACCTGTGGGCTCTTGCTGAGAAGCCAAAGTCCAAGTACTGTGTCTAGAAAAAGGGAAAATCAGATCAACTCGTGTTTGAAGGGGCATTCCAAGACCACACAATAAAACAGACTCGTGTCCTATGTCACCTTTGGTCCACAGACCAACACATAGATACAGTTTTGATTTTCTAACTTGAGGGGATGAATTAAGAGAATATACATGCCCACAGTACCACAGGCAACACAAATCGGGCAGATGACCATTTATACCCACTGGTGCTATGTGTACTGCTGGATGCTTCCGTGCCTTAGACCATGAAACACAGGGTTATAACTGTCCTGAGATCTCAACTGACATTCTTCTGGTTTCTGAGCACCTCACCATCATCTAGGGACCAAAATGGTAAAGCCAAAAACAGTTTTACACTGGCTATGAAGTGACATTATTCAACAAGGCAAAACTTCCTGCCCACCAAATGAGTTCACTTTGCAGTAAGTCTTCATACAATGTCAAATTTGAACATAAAAATGATTCACACTGCATGAGCTTTATTGAGTCACTTTAAAAAAAAAAAACGTCAGCCTCTCCACTTTATTATACACCAATTGCCACAAAGCTCTAGAGCCCTCAAAGCCTGAAGAGTGCACAGATTCTCTTGTTAGAGCTGCTTTCTGTGCTTCTGGTGGTTGTTTTTTGCACACTGTCATGGGATTTGATCAATGAATGTGAGATTTTCACCCTTAGACTGGAAGCTGAAACCAGTTTAGCTTTGAACATGCCAAAGAATTAAAGCAGCAAATTTCATGCAACCAACTCTATGTATTAATTCATGATAGGATTTGAAGATTAGGAAAGCAATCCCTAAGAAACAAATGACTGATTACGAAGCATTCTTTTACATTTCAGTGACATCCTAGAATGGCTTACATCACACCAGAAAATATGCCTTCAAAGGACATTCTCACTACAATGTTTAATTTCCAAAAGCAGTTCTCTGTCACTTTGCATACTCCACATGGCTACACCCCCCATGATAAATAATTCAATGCACTAGTAAATGCAGGGTGCTTGTAAGAGAGCTTGAACTTCAGTAAAATAAGCTGTGTTGATTTTTTATAGCAATCACTCAGGACATTTGAACATCATTTGTTTTCGGTAATCATCTTTTATTTTCAATTCAAAATCCCTTTGTATATAATGTTGCAGAATGAATTAGGATTTCCCAAAACAACTCCTCCTGTGAACTGTCTTAATTTCATTCAATTATATAGGTAACCTTCCGGGTATGAAGATCTGAGATAAATGCTAGAGGGATATAAAGATATTTAAATGCACATACACACAGAAGGTTTGCAAACTAGTTGGAAGATGATGGGGTAGAGAGGAAAATTCATAATGCATTCTGGTATAAGGCATCACATGGTCAATTCTCACCTATTTTAGTATGTAAATTTGATAAACCCTGTATCTTCAAAGACAATATAGTCTTTCACCGTGAAGTGGGAATTTATTTGAAATTTTCCCAACAGAAGATCTGTCCAACCAATAAAATTTGATCAGAGTCAATAAACAATTTAGTATTCCTAGGTCTTTATGTTCATTATTCTTGCTGGGAAATACACAATTATTTAATACAACAATTCCATTCACTTCTATTAGGATATTAACATTTCTTATTTGAACGGAGATTTCTAATGTCAGTACAGAATGAGTGCTACTGTAGGAATAAAGAGGTAACGTGTCTTTAGCAACAAAGTGTCATTACAAATGTGTATACTGTGTTGAATGTGAGAACAAAACCTAGTTGGACCAGGACAATAACAGAATAGAGACAAGGGCATTAAAACAAATAAGCAAAAAAAAAAAAAAAAGACCAAAATGAAAGCACATTGAAAGAATTCTTGGAATATTTCTAGTCAATATTTCATGGTTTGCAAATGTTTGATCTGTAACATAAACATTAAAGATAAGGGAATGGGGTATCCCATGCACATTTCTAAGGGATAGCGTGGTGGTAATCAAATGACCCTCAGGCTGTCCTTCGGAGAGTCAGGAACACCAGAAGTGAGGGCATTGCTTAGTCTAAGGCAGGGCTTCACTAAGGCTGATAACTAGACTTGAAGGGAAAATCTGGAAATTCTGCAAATTTTGGAGGGGGATAATATGGATTCTTGCAAATTACTCAAATGTATACTGTTAAGAAAGTGAAAACTTTAAGTGTGGCTTTAGTTGCTAGCAATGGTCTATTTCTGAGTTAAAAGGAGGATTCTGATCCTGTATGAATAGAATAAGAAAAAGTGTGTATAATGATAATAATTATATTATTTATAATCTGAGTTCAATCAAGCTTTAAGGAAATGTTAATTTATCTGATTTCTGAAAATGTAAAACAAAGGTGAAATGCTTTGTCTCATTGCACCCGTATTTATTATAAATAAATGTAGTTCATAATATATTCCCACTTTCCTTAGTAGAAACTTGCACCCTAATAACAGATTTTTTAGAAAAACAGTTTTAAGAGAAAATAATATTGATTGTACCTATAGTATTTTATAAATTTATGTTTTACCTAGGTAAATTTGTTATTCCAGAAAATTTCTGAGGGAAATTTTTCAAGGTAACACTCGAGAAAAAAATTATCAAGTTAATTTTGACAATATTTTGATAGATATTATAATTTGGACATTTATGCTAAGTCTCTCAAAGAGAAACACAAGATTTTAGAGAATTACACATAGATATTTTTTAATCTTCATCATATATTCTGCATATTATGTAACAGAATCTTGAATACCTTCTAGAAATCATTTCTAAGTATTCTGTGCATCTGGAGACCAGGAGTACAAAGGGAAAAACTATTCCCAAGGAACGATAGATGAACTTTTCTTTCAAATCATAATAATAAAAATATAGATTTAGCTCCTTATGCTATTTTGTTATACCCTTAAGAAATAGGCTTTATGAATAAATACGTATTTCAAAATCTTTTTTAAATATATTACTTTTAAGATTCAAAAATGTCTCAAAGAATGTACTGATGGAAAAGTTGCAACAATCTTGACACATTTTTTCCTTTGTCAAGTGTTTAATATATGACAGGCAGGGCAATGTGAAGGAAAAGTGGTCTGCATTCACCCACAGGGAACTCTGAATTCAATAATGGAGACAGATACACAACCAGCAATTATTTAGTTGCTTTCTCATAGAAACAGATTTTTCTCCTTTTCACTGGCTTTCATATATTTTCCATAAGCTATTAAGAATTTCAGTGGAAACGTTTTATTCAGACATAACAATTGGACCTGAATGGTCTATGTATTGTGTTTATCTTTTCTGAAAACACCTTCAATTAATTTAAGAAAAAATTTAAATGTTGATTTAATATCTAGAAAAAACGTTTTAGTTTTGCATTGAAAAGATATTTGCTACAGCAGCTGTATATTCCTTACCGAACTGATAAAATACCTAAATAATGGATTCCTACATTTTAAATGTTAAATATCAATGTTGTCAATTGCTATATCCCAGGCCTTAAATTTTAGAAAGAACATTTGTGTCATTATTGCCACAGCCCACATGGCTGATGGAAAGGGTTCCTGAGAGGGGGCTACAGGAGCCTAAGAAAGACAGACAACTTACACATAGAAAAGCAGGAACCAGGTGGGCCACGTCTCTCCTTCTCAGAGACAGTGACTGAGCCTGGCTCCTTGATTTAATTTATAGGATTGAATTACAAATGAGGTAATGGGAGTAAAACAAAGAAAGATTTTTTTGGCATAGACTGTTCTCCTGCTATTGGGAACAGTTGAAGGTATAGCAACATTGAAGGTTGAGGCTCAGTTTGCAGTTTTCTGTTTATCTACTTGTTGCTCTGCTGACTGTGAGAAATTTCTCCTTGAGGAACTTTGCAGAAGTGGGCAGAAAGAAGTTCCCTCTCGACACATTATATTTATAAATATTTGTTGCCAATTTAGAAAATAGTTACCCCAAACTGTATTCATGAAATTGAAATTAATCTAAAATCAGATGTAAAGATATATGAATATTCAAGTACTTTTTACCACAGAATACGTAAACATTTTAGAACTAAAAGAATTCTAAGGACCAAATTACAACCAATTTATGAATCATGGCAATGTGTGCAATGCAAATAAATTACTTTCATGCAAAAGGATATTTTCATTATTGGTAAAACAATATATTCACCTGGTTCTCCTATCAAAATCTAAGAAATTATAAGACACCATTAATAATACACTTGTGTTTTTTCTATATTTCTGTACTAGAAATGCTTATCTCAGTGTATGAGAGGGGTATTGTATTGCACACACACTCACACATACATCTCTATAGTATGTACACACACACTATGAATATCTACTCATAATGGGAGAAATCAATTCAAAGCCTTCACATGTAGAAAAAAATAGGCATTTACCTTCAATAAGAAATTTCTTATCACCACAAAATGCTGACAGTAGAATAGCTTGTGGCATACACTGAACTTTATGAGAAGAAAAAAAGGGCTGTTGGTCAGAGACCTGAAACCAGTCCAGAAACATAACCAGATTTAGTGTAGAGCTTTTACTAAAAGTCCTGCACAGCAATAGTTACTTTAAAATTTTTGTTGTACGTGCTCTTATTACATGTTAATTCATTTTTTCTTTCATCAATCATATTCAACTTAACAACTTTCATTTAAAAAAATGAACTCTAGGACACATCAAGCTCTAATCCCCAAATCTCTATTATGTGCTTTTTGAAACATTTAGTGTATCTGTCACTGAAATGAATATTATGTTTCTATTGCCAACTCAAAACAGAAAAGAACGTTATTGGGTCAAATTACTGTATTTTAAGAAGGCACTAGCCTTACCTATGAACATTCCTGCTTTACATTAATAATTAAATATGAGGACTTTGAGGTTTCTAATGTGAAATACTGACCAAAATCACAGCGCTAATGCTATGGGGAGCTGAAGTGAAAATTGGGGCATTTGACCAAAATATCTGCCTATCACTTTGTCAGAAGGGCCCTTGCAGGTCAGCACAAACATTATACTATTAGATGAAACAGGGCTAGAGAGAGGTTTAAATGTGTTACAGACTCAGCAGTAGCATAGGTACATGCACACCCTACATCCTCTGACCTCAGCCCAGTTCCTTCCTAACAAACATCCCAGGACACTACCATCCAATAACCCCAAATTTTCAAGCAACCCCACTGTAGACTAGCACAGGCAACAATTCACACAGAGAACATGTCACCAACCCCACCTGCCCAGGAAGTAAGAGGTGGGACTTAACCTGTTTGCCAATTTCCTTATTATTCTTGAGTGAACTCAGTAATAACTTGTCTTTTAAAGTGCCTCCCAGGGCAGAACATGGCCTCCAGGACCTAGAGACAGTTCAGCAGTTAATGTGTCCCTTTCACTGATGATCAGAGCAAAGAATCCTGAATAAAGTGATACTGACTCAGGGTTGCTGCTCTTCTGGGCTATGAGATTCTCTATGCTGAATAGGGGAACAGTGCACCTGTGTGTGTCAGCTATGATCTAGAAAGGAAGCCTTGTGTTTTCTTCCTCTGATTCCTAGGGACAATGTTTTCAGTCACACAATTTTCCCATAGCATCTAGAAATGGAAGGTGTCAAAAGATACAGTTACTCAAATATTGAACTCGTGCCTGGTGGGAATTTTCTAAATTCACTTTTCATGTATTATGGGAAAAAGTAGAAAAGAAAGAATTAAATTAGAGAAAAACCTGACAATATACATAGTTATCGTTAGCCAACGTGGGAGGATAAATAATGACAAGACAAAATAAACTTTAAAAACTTCCCAAGGCTTTCCTCTTGCATGTTTAGGAAGAGTATATTTCTTACCCATTGTTACTGTTTTATCTTTGTTAATGCTGCATTTATGAGCATAATAGTATAGGATAGTCAACTCAAATTTGTAATAGCTTCAGATTAGATCAGTTAACAACACAGAATACAAAATCATGGATTTTCTTCTTTGTTGCAGTCAGGAGACAGAGCCCAGGGTTTGGAAAACCAAGCAGCAACGTGAAAAATTAACTTTGGTGTGCCAGATTAAATGAAAAACCTCTGATTTATGTATATTGCAATAGCAAAACATTTAAATACATGTAGGGTTGTGTGTATTTGTGTGTCTCTGTGTGTGTACGTTATAGTGGGAAGTGAAGATTAGAAAAAACACACCCAATGGATTTTTTGAAAATGGAATACTCTATTAACAGGATAATAGCATTTAGGGCCTGTGGTTAATATGCATCTATTATTCAAGGTAGCTTGGTGTCCCTGTGGCCTTTTCTGTACATACAAAAGATTCCAGATGTATGGTCTGTATAGGAAAAGCATGATAGTGAGTAAAGTGAATGGGGAGAGAAATCAGAAGGCTAGGTTCTAGCCTTGAACTCTAGGAACTTCTGTCTAATCATGTAGAAGAAGCTCAATCTCTTTTAGCTTCCAGAGGTGTCATAAGGGCTGTGATAATGACCTCACATAAAGAGTGCACATGAAGAAACCCCAGGCCAAATTCAAAGTCCTTGTGTCTTAGGGGCCATGTCTATGAACTAAGCTGGTTAACTTGACAGAGATGATCATCTCATGACTGTTTAAGACATTTTTTGATGACCATAAAACCCATCATGCAAATTTTCTTGACTCCTACAATCCTTGTAGTCTTATCTTTCATGTTTCTATTTTATAGAAACACACGTACAATAGATAATTCTATCCACTTAACTATATTTTAAAAATATGCATGATGAGCACCCTCAGTTGTGGAGGGGCAAAGAAAAAATGGGTGGGGGGGTCTGTGAAGAGCAGAAGACTGTAGGTAAGCAGTATTGGAAAGGCTGGTTTAATGTGCAGTTTCTGAATTCTATCATTTAAAAGACACAAATCTATGTTTCCAAGAAACTTTCCAATTTCTAAACACTAATCATTTGAAATAAACAAGAATTGCCTACTTCCAACAAAAGTCACAATATTATAAGCCAACCCAGGGCTGTCCTCCTGATAACTCATTGGTTTCACATACTTTTCTCTCTAATATCCCAGAACCCTCTCCCAACTCTCCCTTCTACAAGCTACTTCAAATTAAAAGAGGAAAAAGCCAGGGAATTAGTACGAAGTTACTGGAGGCCACTTTCCCAGTGCCCCACAGATGTCTGTTGGTAGTGGTCCCGAATGGTCATCAAGCACTCTCGCACAGCCTCGGATACTGGGCCCCTCTGTACCCTCTCAGGGTAGCTGGGCCCAGGGCCCATCTGACTGGGAAGACCAGGCATTGGTATTGGGTCCACACTTCACATTCCAAGTACAGAAACTTTGGGGTCTACAGTCACTTGGCTCTAAAAAGGAGACCTGTTATTGCATCTTCATAGCATCACCAAGTTTTGGCTGGGAGATGGGATCACATACTGGAGAACAGGCAGCTGGGTTATGCTGACTAGAGACAGGAGATGCAATGATGTCACTTATGTTCTAGCCCTGGGTCCATGACCTCTTCTGTCTGTACCTCTATTTCCTTGCAGAGGGAGAACTAACCCATAGGGTTGTTTTGGAGACTTCACAATATCATATGCTAAAGTGATTAACACTAAGTTTTGGTGATGACATCTATTCTAATTGCTTCAAAGAGCTCTGAAACCCAAGCAAATGTTCTCCACCAGCAAAGGGGACAGGGCTGCTTATAATATTAACTATGAGCTCTCTAGTCCTCCCCCACAGCAAAGAACAAGTGCCACTCTGTGTACAGTTTTCTACCATAGCTAGAAAATGTGTGCATGTGTGTTTGCCTGTGTGCACAAACACACATGTGTTGATGATGGGCCACATGTGTATGGTAAGGCAGCTGAAGGATTCAGATCAGCTCTCGAGATCACCTCTGTGCATGCATGATGGCATTAGGCACATTCCATTGGACCTACATTGTAGACATTATACCTCAGTGAAAAAAATCCAAGAGCTCCATTTTCATGGAAGACACTTCCCTAGACCTAGGCCTGTCTTGACCTGTCAAGTATGGACACCTGGGAAACGCTAGGCTGTGTGACTGGCACACAAGTGGAAAACATACCCAGTTTTGCTGACAAGTAAAAATCCTTCAGGTAAATGGCACCAAAGATCAACTGGAGGCCCACCTCACAGGTGACCACTTATGGCCTTTGTGGACAAGTGATATCGTATGATTTTGCTCATGTTTTTGTATGTGGAAAAACCAAGCAAACCAATGAACCAATTCAAACAAAACAGACTTTTAGTGAATGAAAGCTTATTAGTAGTTTTAGGAAGTCAATGGGAAGACAGGAAAATTGTGTAGGAGGGATCAGTTGCACAGTGATGATGCAGAACGGTGCTGGTGAACCTAATGTATTACATACAGAGGTTGATTTTCTAGGGTAAACTTGGATAAATTTATAATGCATTGGACCTTAAATAAAATTAAGAAATTAAAGTTGGCACACCCTGGTGACTCTACCAGTCTACAAACATCCAAAGGAATGAAGTTCACAATCTGGGACCAAGGTGAATAACCAAAGTAATGACTAAATAAATGCTTCCTCCTCCTCTCTCTTCTTTCCTCCCTGCTGCCTGTCTACCTCCATTCCTAGCTGATTCCATCTTAAAAATTGGCAGTGATCAAAATAGCACCGTCTATGGCGTGAAGCATCATAAATACCTTATTTCGGGGGATAGAAGTCAGGGGAATGTCCCTATCACTGCTCTCGGGAATTCCAGCAACTACATTAGAAAGGGGAAGGGACTGTGGACTGTACATTTTCTTGGTGAGAATAGTCACTGTCCAGGATGGTGCAGTGCCAAACACCATTCTATATTTGATCAGCAGTGCCATCTTGTTGGAGAAGTTGTACTGGAATGACCCAAGCCCTCCATGATGTTGTGGGCTTGGCACTGATTAGCTACATCAGCGTCCTCATCATGCAGGTAATGGTTACTGTGCAAGAAAACATCCTGGGCTTTACCAGCGCCATGGACACATACATGGAGATAGAAATCAGCACCTTTGGAGAGACTGAGCCCTGTGCATCAGAAGCTGCCGATTCCCTGTCCTGAGACCCTACCGAAAAGACAGCCAAAGTTGTCACAGAAAACTAAGTTCATTGTCACGTGATGGCTTTTTCCGAGAAATTCAATGCCGATGACTTCACCCCTTCCTTGGAATTTTTAAAGGAACCTGGAAGAAAGACAAGGTTCTTCATCAGGCTCCCTGGTCCCGGAAGTCACTTGACTTTGGATGTTGGATGGCTGCACAAGGGGAAGAGGTCTGGCATTGAGGTCCACATCCCCACAATGACCCTCAAATCTCTGCACCACAGACCTCTACTCCGCATTTGTTGTATTCAGGTCTGTTGTGGATTACTGTCATCAAATCAAGACCTTGTACCTTTGAGCACTTTCTGGGTCTAGGTATGGCTTTGTGTACTGGAATCATCAGGGAACAACCAAAACTTCTAGCTTTGATGACCTCATATTCCAGTAAACACATAAATAGTGTATATGATGGGAGATGTTTCATGAAGAACAAGAAAAAGGAAAGAGGGAGTTAATGGCTGGAAAAGATTCTTTCGTAGACTGTAACCTTTAAGCAGGAGTTCAGGAAATGATTCTGTGAGGTTATCTGTGGAATAGGAATGTTCCCGAACAGGTCAGGTGATTGGGGAAGGCATGTGTGTGAGGGAAATAGGCCTTGTACCTAAATGAGCAGGAGGCCAGGAGGGGTCAGGCTTCAGGTCCCCAACGGCCTCATTGTTGTTGTAGGGCCACTAGGTCCCACTTTAAGGGGATAAAACATCACCAGAGGGTTCTGTGCAGAGGAGGGTTGTGATAAGACTCATGCTTGAAAATAATGACATTGCTGAAGGAAAGAATGAATTAATGGTTGAAAGAGGCTCAATAGTAAAAGCCCTCAGAAACACTACAGCATACCATCTGAATCGAATATACATGGAGCTTCATCAAAACAAAACTACAAGGGTGCCCTGGTGGCCTAGCAGTCTCATACACCTCGGAGCAGTCCCACATGCATCCCAAGATCCAGGGTTCAAGACCCGGGACACAGATAACAAGAAATGTGAACAACTAAATTCAAAAAATTAATGCTCCTCATCCTCTTCTCTCTTCCTTCCTTCCTGTTTGCCTACTCACCTTCATTCTTACCTGTACCTTTCCTTAGAAAACTATAATGGCCATAATCTCTTCAAAGTCTGATATTTCTTTAAGAGCTTGAGGTTTTTTAAAATCCATTTCTTATTCTTCCTACTTCATACATGCAGGTTTTTAGTTCTGGGTTATTTTCTCTACAGGTAGTGTACTCTTGTTTTTGTTTTTTCCAAATTCATCAAATGCTACAACACTAATTTGTCATTTCTTTCCTTCATTCTTGGGAGTTGGAATCTCTGTGCTATTCAAACACTATCACTAGTGTTATGCTCCTTCTCTGGCAACAGGACAGGCACTACCATCATTTGAAATAGAAAAGACTGATAAATGTTTTCCTCCATGGCTCTTGGGTCAGGGTCCTTCCACAAGGCAGAGAAGTTCAGACAAAATCCCAAACATGAATAATTTGAAGCCAACAAGAAAATAGCAAATTTTCCCCATCTTAACGCAGTTCATCGTGGGGGGAAGCACTGATTTTTCCTTGTTTACCAAACTTGTCAGGTTTGTGGCCACAGGTCTCCCTGAGTCACTAGTACAGGAATGAAACTGTTCTACCCAGAGCAGGATTATCATCATGAGGAGCATGTTGGCACCCCAAAGGACCAGGGAAGTACATTGCCCTTGGCATCCAAAATATCAAAAGGATGGTGTTCTTTGAAGTTCCCATTCCAAAGCCTGTGATCTAAAATGAGGCAAAGCCACAGTGACAAAGAATCTCCATCTCAAATATGCTTACCTCCATTCCTGCATGCAACTTCCATTAAAAATAAGACAAAAGTGAGGATCTACTCAAAACAAAGTAAACTGAAAAAAGCAAACAGTATTACAAGATGTCACAGTGAGTGGAAGGCTTCTGGAAATTCTAGCGATGGAGACACTCCAGGGAGACAATACTTCTCCATATAGATAGAGTCTATTGTGGTTGGTGTAACAACAGATAGATACTGCACACTAACTAAGCACTAATCACTAGGTATTGGAGGACTACAGCCTTCACCGGACTACTCTCCAAGACTTTATATGCATTATGTGAGGGTTTGCTGTCTTTTACTTTCTTAGAAAACAAAAGCAAAGTGGAAAGGAGAGATCAACTATTATAAAAAATAAAGATAGCCATGAAAACTTAGTCTTGGAAGCAAAGACTAAAACCCATGGAGCCTACATGCTATTAGGTGTGGTCCTTTCTCTTTCTGGTTCATTTGATCCTCATATATATATATATATATATATATATATTCTATGCCACAGATCTAAGTATCTCTCACTTGCAAAGATGGGAAAATAGAAAAATATGTTTCTCAAAAAGATAAAGTCTTCAAGTTTGGTGAGATTATTCTTTAGACTCAAGAAGATATTCTTCCTCACCTCTTTCGTGAGCATCACAAATCCATCAGGTTAGTGTGTGGGAGTCCCTGCCCCTGATTTGTTCAGAGGAGGGATGTGAAGTGGAATCTGTGGACCAAGTGAGCTGCAGTGAGTCAGCCTCAGTTTGTTCAGTGAGAAATGGGGAGTTCTAGGACCCTCCTCTGAGCACAGCTGTGATTTCCCAGGGACTGAAGATGGGTTTGATGGTAGGAATAAAGGGAATGGATAAAAGTTTTCCAAGGAAAATGACCCGCACAGATGACACAACCAGCAGCTTCCTCTGTGTTCTAATGCTGCAGCCTCAGAGCAGAAGACTCTCTGCTGGTCCTGGTCTGTGCAGGATACTCCCAGGAGAGAAGCTAGGATACTAGTGGTTTGGTTGCCCCTTCAGACTGAATTGGACACCCTCCCTCTCCCTTTATTCCAGAAGAGCAATATTAACTCAGAATCCAATCTACGTGTTCAAGTGCTGCTCCTCATTGCTCCTGTGAGACCTGGTGATGGTTGAGGGGATGAGTCATCCTTAGGGATATATTCATGCTCCCCTATAATGCAGAACTGAAAACCCACAGATCAGGGCTCTCACTGAAAACGGTTTTATGGGCCCGGTGTCATGTAAACCAGGTCTTGGCTCTAACAGGACCGTATGCACATGGGCTCTCAGCTATTGAGGACCCTGTTGCATAGCTGACAGGGCAAGTTCAAGGAAGATGCCAGTAGCCCCACATTTCATACTACAAGGAAAGAAAGACAGGCCTGGCCTGACATCTCCTTCAAACAGAGATGCAGGTTTCTTTTCTTTGGCCTCAGGGTTATTGTAGTTTCCCCCTCACACTTGAAACTTCTGGTCCAACCAACACCGGTTATAACTTCAGGTCTGACCCTTATTCTATCTGGACGTCTATCCTTTAGGAGTTTCAGGAAGTTTAAATATAAGTTCCCTTAACATTGAAGATAATAGAAAAATAGTCTGATGCTTATTAATTTTCTTCTTTACTTTGCGGTACTTCAGTGGTAGTTCTGATTATGTGTTTTCTATACTTAGTCCATTAATCACCCCAAAAAACTTTCTTTTTAAATTTCATTGAGAGAATGTTTTGGTTGTTTTATCAGGATGTGTCTGGAACCTAGGTCCTTGAACTTGACATGGTTTACACTCCATTTGCAGGTTTAGTACCTGAGCCACTGAGACACAATGAATCAACCCTTCTTATACCTTTTCTCCTTTTCTTCCATCAAAATGCCTTTCTGTGTACCTGGCAGGAGCATATATTCTGGGTTTTCAACCTGAATAAATTGACTTCAAATTTTAATTATCTGATGACAAATAAATGAGCTCTGCCTTTGTAATGCCCTCCTGGGTTTTGTTCATGTCAGCCTCTACCTTTGGGGTCCCAGCCTGCGGGACAGCCTCAGTCCCTAGCATCTTTGCCCTGGAAGCTATTCCTCTGTTTAATTCCATCAGAGTCCTTGTCATTTACTCCATAGG
>RJWH01005490.1:0-75487 GCA_004363575.1 Solenodon paradoxus
ACTGCCACCCACTCCGTGCCCGAAGAAGCCACCTCTGCGGACTCCGGGGACACAGCTCCTTGAGGCCCCGTTGGAATCACTGCCTGACACGTGGGGTTTCCCAGGCTCACTCGGGCATTTTTTGACTGCTTCTTTCTCTCTGCCCAGAGCACGAGGAGATGTTGAGTGAACACGCTCTACAGCAGCAGCTCATTGAAAAGAATTTGGGGAGCTTGACAGAGAAGTAAGGGGACAGGAAGAGGGGCGAGGCACGGTGGAGGGTCTGCTGCTGGTGGCAGGGCGGGTGGTGCCCGCCTCTCCGGAAGGGGTGTGGTCCCAGGACTGTCCTGTCTTGGGCAGTGGAGACCAGGAGGGGCTTCTGCTCACCCATTGAGACCTTGGGCCCCCAGGACAACCCCACCAGCAGCACCTCAAGGGCAATGAGAGTCCCTTTGAGGCTTGGGGGCGGCCAGGAGGCCCAGGAGAACCTGAGAAGCACCCTGGCTCTGGCTCTGCACCAGGCCCAACAAGGACTCTGGGGACGCCAAGAGGACACAGACTAGTCCCTGCCCCTGAGGGCCACCTCTAGAGAACTTTGCTGAGCCCCAGCTGGTGGGTGAACTTCAGCTTGGTGTAGAGGATAGGTTGGGGGAACAGCTGGGGCAAAGGCAGACGGTCAACACCCCACTCCTGCTGGCTTGAGTGACAGCTGGGGACTCAGGCTGTGCTCAAGGCTGACCTTCATCTGTGCTCGAGGGGGTCCTTAGCACAGACTCCTGCTGCCTGGATCTCCATAGAGCCTTCTCCCAGAAAGCTGGGCCCCAGCGCCCTCACCCCCTGTCCTGACCACTCCAAGCCAGCTAACAGAGCAGCCCGACTGCGCGCTCCTGTCCCACTGCAGGAGCCTGGCCCCAAGGCCGTCGTGGATCCCTGGGATCATCCCGCCACTCGCTTCACTCATGCTGCTGCCCGAGCACAGCACATGCTGCCTCTCTGGGCCTCTTCCCACACCATTCTCTGCTGGAATGATCTCTGGCTGCTGAGACCCAAGTAGTCAAGAGTGAGGAGCTGAATTCCAGTCCCATCTGCTTCCCTGCCCAGCCTCTACAGTCCAGCTCTTTGGCCCGTCCTCCTCATGTGCTTGGCGCCTCTGCCACCTTCTCTTCTGAGCTGAAACCCTCCAGTGCCCCTCCTAGGGAAGGTCCTTTCTTTGACCCACCCCGGGGCCTCCGCCACCCGCCATCCGTTCTCTAAACCTCTTCCCTGAGCCTGCCCCACCCTGGGGACGCCTGCTTCTGGAGTCCAGATGCGTCCCTGCAGGAGCTCAGCAAACCCTCCTATGGCTCTCAGCTCAGTCGAACAGCACTTCCCCCGGGGCCTTTCCTGGGTCCTGGCACTGGGTGAGGCTTTCCTCCTCTGGGACCCTCGAGTCTCGAGGGTCGACGCTGGGTTTGCTGCCCCTGCCCTGCTGCACGCGGAGCCTCCGGAGGGCAGGACCTGTTTCTTGCGGGTGTCCGCGTCCTGATGACTGCGGTTGGTTGATGGGGACCCGGTCAGTGAGTGAGGGGTGGGAAGAACAGATGGACGGCGGGGCAGGTGAGCCAGTGAGGCCAGTGGCCGGAGGTGAGCAGGGGGCTGGGAAAAGGGGTGGCTGGGTGGTTGGGGGTACACAGCAAATGAACCCTCTGGTATAGGCAGACGTGGGGCTGTTTTGTACGAGGAAAAGGAGGCAGACCTTGAAAGGCCACTCAGGAAAGTTGTGGCTGTAACTGGAAAGGGTGGCAGGGGAGGCCAGCCTGACAGGTGCGACCCCGCTCCGCCCCAGGCAGCAGAAGCTCCTGCTCCACTTCCTGCAGCTGGTGGCCGCGGTCGAGCACCACCAGCAGAAGTTCCGCTCGCAGGCAGCCATCATCGACGAAATCGTGGACACCACGTTTGAGGTGACGCGGGCCCCGAGGGAAGGTGCGGGGCACTGCGTTACGTGGGTGCTGGGAGGCCAGAGGCCCACTGTTACCCTCCCGTCTCACCCTGCAGGCTGGAGAGGAAGACTTCAGGAAGTGACCCTGCTGAGGGTCAGCAGCCTTGGACAAGCTGCTCCCCATGGGACCCGACAGATCCCTGAATCTTCTGGAATGGTTGTCTGGCCTGGGGGCTGGGCCCCAATAGAGATTTAAAACTGCAGGTGGCTCTATGTCCTCCCTGGCTAGGCCGTAGTGCAGGGCAGCAAAGATTGTGAGCGTGCATGTGTGATCATATGTACACGTGTGTGTGTGAAAGGCGCTGGGCATGGTCCCCTCAGGCCACACTGGCACCAGCATCCTAACTCGGCCCGGCAGCGCTGCATGGAAAGTCAGTGCTAGACGGCAGCAGGGCCATCTCCCCAGGAGTCAGGAGGAAGAGAACAGGCTGAAGCCTGGGATCAGTGGGCTCCAGATGCAGGCTCAGAGCCACCAGGACCCTTAGAAATCAATCCAAGGGAGCCCCCTCCACGGGAATAGCATGACTCAGAGGTCAGAGGTCACTGTCATCCCTGCTCTGTCTGGGGTCAGACTAGAGAGCCTCAGTGAGCTGGGGAGACTGTCCAGGAGTCCTGTCCTGCGAGTGGGAGAGTAGTGGGGAGAGGGACAGAGGCCAATGGGGCCTGGAATGGACAGCCCCACTAGTAGAAGGAAAGTGGGGATTAGCCTCCCTGGTCCTGAGTCCTCCTGGCGGCCGGAGCCTGGGCAGAATACCCGGGGATGCTGTGCCCATAGCTGGGGCTGGCTCTGTGACAATGACCCAGGTGCCCGATGCCAGGTCCTATACAGGTGCTGGAGACCTGACCGTGCAGCTCAGGCCCAGTGCTGGGGCTCCCAATTTAGAGGGAGGTGTCCTGAAGGGTGATAGATGGTTTTCCAGTCCCCCCACCTCTGGGCTGGACCAGCTGGAGGTGAAACCTCCAGCCCATGGACAGAAGCAGCACCTCCCCTCCTGCCTAGGAATGTACTGGGCAGGAAAGTACCATTGGAGATTGAGGCACAGGTTCCAGGGTGGAGAGACCACACCCACCACCTCACACATTCACTCCACTGGCATTTCCGGCCACCTACTTGGTGCCAGCCCCTTGCTGGAGGCTTCTGCAAGTTGGCACATGGGAGCCCTTGGTCTGAGCTGCCACAGCTGACGAGCTGGAGCAGTTGCCCTGCCTCCTGACCACTGATGTCAAACTCAGCCCCTAAGCTCATGGTGGGGTCACGTCTATCTTCCACCTCTGATGCTCACCCAGTTCGGCATCCAGGGTCAGAGGGTGAGGCCCTGGAGTGGAGCTGTTCCCCTTTGGGCTACATTACTGAGCAGGGGCCCGGGCTGGCACAGGGGCATGGGACCTGATCTGGAAGGACCACAGGATGTTGTCCATGGCCCCCAAGTTCTGTCCACCCAATCTGCTGGTGTCCACACCGATTCTCCTGCGTGCCCCAGTTCCTGCCCCGCCAACCAGGTATGGGTGGGCCTGAGAGCTTCCGAGGGTGTGTATGGGGTCCACATTACATGTCCAGGTGTTTCTCAAGGGGAGGTGGGGCTGATAATTTGTGTTATACTTCTGGGTTGCTAGGTCGTGTTTGTTTTTCGGGATCTGTGTGTGGTGTCTGGGAGCCTCCAAGTGCATTGTGGGTTTCTGAGTGTGTGTGTGTGTGTGTGTGTGTGTGTGTGTGTGTGTAGTATGAATTACAGCCGCAAATTCAGGTGTGGAAAACAATGTTGCAACTGTTTCCTTTCATTTATTTTTAAAAGAAAGGTGCAGGCAGGAATGAAGGTAAGCAGACAGGTAGATAGAGGAGGAAGCACTTTCATTTTATTTTTATTTACTTGTTCACACTGGTCGTTGCCCCCTCATCTGGGACTCGAACCCTGGGGTGTGTGACCTGTGCTCCTTCAGAGGGGATTGACTTAACTGCTGCTCCACCAGGGGGGGCCCAGACTGTGACTCTTATCTGTCATGACCCCATTAACTTAGCCTCAAACTCCCCTTAGAGTCCCTTTGCAATTTCAAACCAGGGAAAAGGAGGAATAATGAGTAATCTGTAACTTCAGCATTTTTTAAAGGAGAGGTGCAGGCAGGAATGAAGGTGAGCAGGCAGGCAGGGAGAGCTAGAAGGAAGAAGCGTTTCCTTTTTTATTTAGTTGTTCATCTTGGTGGTGGTTTCCCCGGCCCCAGGATTCAAACCCAGGTCCTTGGGATGTGTGTGGCTTGCACTTCGGCCGGAGGCAGTTGACCAAACCACAACTGCACTAGGGTGCGCTACAGCCGTTTTCTTTAAATGCCGTGAAATCGCATTGCTCCCTTACCACTCCTGTGGGCAGACTCATTGGTGCCCTTGGGGGTCCCTGTCCTCCGCAGCCCCTGGGTCTTGCCCAGAGCAGAGCACTGCGGGAGCCTCTGGTGCATGATCCGCTGTGAGCACACGGGAGCCCCCTAGCCCACAGGGCCATCTGTGGGCCAGGTTCTGGGATAAGAGCCTTGTTGGCTGTGAGCTCAGTGTCCTGGGACTTGGCTGCCTGGACCCACATGCCACCCTACGTTATCCCAGCATCTGAAGGTAGAGCTCAGACCCTGCTCGGTGTTCGACAACTCCTGTCCCTTCCCATCATGGGCCTCATCCCTCCTGTGACTTTGTCTCCCACCCCTTAATCCTAACAATATTGGGAATCCCGGAGGACGGTTCTCCTGTCAGCAATGCTGGGGTGTTAGGGGGACACCAGATTTGGAGGCTGAAACCTGTGCCCTCGACACTGGCTGGGCTAGGGCAGCAGAAGCTCCGCTGAGGGTAGGAGGGTGGGCGGGGGTGTTGGGGGCCCACAGGAGGAACGAAGCACTCTGCAGGGACCGATTCAAGAAGCAGTGCTAGCAATTTATTGCAGTAGAAGTGGCCCGTGGACCAGAAGTGCCCTCCACCTGTGCCCCCACTCAGGCTCTCGCGCCCTCTGGCTCCTGTTCCCGTGTGCGGGGTCTACACCTCCACGCAGTTGTGCTTCAGAAGGCTGGAGGAGTTCTTCCAGGGAACCACGAGGACCTCGAAGTTGCAGATGAGCTTCTGCAGAGAGAAGAGGAGGGGTGAGCCTGCCTGTCCCTCCAGTCAGCCCTCTGCCTGCTGGAGGGGGAGGTGGGAGGGAGGGGTAAAGTTGATGGTCAGACTGGATCCCCCAAATCTTTCTAACCAACACCCTCATGGCAGGGGAAACCCTGAGTCGTCCTCTCTGCACCCCACCTTGACTGAGTCATTGGAAAGGCAGCCACAGATGTAGCCAGACATCAGCCTGGCTAGCAAGACCAGTTCAGGCTGGACAACCTGAGGTCACAGGTCACGGATGCTGGGCGGTGTGTGCGCGCGCATGTGCGTTTGCGTGTGCAGAGCTGTTACCTCCTCCTGCCCTCCTGCAGCCAGCGGGCAGGTGGTGAGGTCGACGTGCTCGCTGCCCTGCACCGTCTTCTGGCAGTTGGTGCTCCCCATCTCCATGGTCAGGTAGTACTTGACACCAGACACCAGCTGAGGACCCAGGGCAGGGGCCAGTCAGGAGTGCCAGGAGCCACCCTGGGCCCAACCTCTCCGCTCTTTCCTCCTCCATCTCCGTGCCCCTCACCCCCTGCCCACACACATTCAGCACTCTGGCTGGGGCGCTGGAGCAGGGGGTCTGGGGGCCTCAGGGGAGAGGGGCAGCAGCCTGCATGCAGGAGGTGGAGACTCAAGCGTGCCCTCGCCCACCTCCCTCCCTGCCACCCCAGTGTCCCAGGAACGGGACTAGAGAGCGGCTAGTGAGGAAGCCGTGCAGGTTCAGGGCTGGCTGCTGCTGCCTGAAATCCGGATCGTTGTCGCTCCGGCGGACTGGGGCGCTCACTCCACCAGCGAGAGCCCAGGACTCCTGCGGCTGCCCAAGTCCGACACGGCTGCCCACGTCCGACAGGGCTGCCCACGTCCTGGACGGCTGCCCACGTCCGGGGCGGCTGCCCACGTCCGGGGCGGCTGCCCACGTCTGGGTTGGCTGCCCAAGTCCGTCGCGGCTGCCCACGTCCGGGCGGCTGCCCACGTCCTGGACGGCTGCCCACGTCCGGGGCGGCTGCCCACGTCCGGGCGGCTGCCCACGTCCTGGACGGATGCCCACGTCCGGGACGGATGCCCACGTCCGGGCGGCTGCCCACGTCCGGGTCGGCTGCCCACGTCCGGGCGGCTGCCCACGTCCTGGGCGGCTGAGGGCTCCACTCCCCACCCGGCCCCACCAGGACGCCGTACCTGGCTCTTCGCCTTGAGGATGTGCGTGTCTCGGAAGTAGTAGGGATGGTTGCTGCCCATGTTGTAGGTGGCCACGGCCACCTGCGCCACCTTCTGCACCTGTGGGTCGTCGGTGGACAGCTCCTGGAGGTCTCCCAGCATGCGCTCCCGCGGCAGCGCCCGGGCATCGCGGGGCAGCACCAGGAGGCAGAACGCGAGCAGGGCCAGGCCCAGTGCCAGCGGGAGGCTTGGACGCGCCATGGTCATCAGTACCCAGCCGTCGGTCGTCGGTACCCGGCGCTCGGCCCGCGCTGCTTTTACCGGCTCGGCCGCTGCCAGGCCCCGCCCGCCGCTGCGCGCCCCCGCGGGCGGGGGAGGGATGGGGCGGTGCGCCCGGGAGGCCTAGGGGGCAGCAGCCCGGGCCCAGCACACCTGTGCGCGGGGGAGCCACCGCCCTTGGGGCGCACCCAGTCAGGTGAGAGGACAGTGAAACTCCCCAGCTACAAGCGCCACCTTCCGGACAGTCCAGAGCGAACACACCAACACCTGCCAGCTGTGTGCCACCCTGGAGAAGCTACTTCGCTCCCACTGCCTCAGTTGACTCCTCTAACCCTCCCAGTAAGGGTCAAGTGCTGCTGACTGCACAGTCTCCGTGAAGTGCTCGGGGGCGCCCTGGTGTCTCCCACAGAAGCGGGCCAGGGGGAAGACACTGCTGCGTGGCTTTGACGGCAGGTGTGAGGTGCGTCCCTCCAGGCTCCACTTTAACAGGAGGAAAAGGGCAGGGGAGAGCTGATGTGCCCAAGGCCACCAGCTGGCTGAGGTTAATGGTGACACTGGCTTTTGAGGTCAACAGTGGAAAGCAGATCTTTGCTTTCACACCAGACTGGGCCCAAAGGGTAGGAACTGGCCAGGAGAGGCGTGTGTTAAAGCAGCTCTGCCACTCACAGACCTGGTGATTTGGGACAAGTCTCTCTACCTCCCACAGGTTCCGTGTGCTCATCTAAAAACCACTCTCATCTTCTAAGATTCTTTTGACATCATGGTCCAGCCTGTATCACCCACAGACAAACTGGGGGTGTGCTGCAGGGGCCGGCACAACGGGGCACTCTGACTTTGGTAAAGCTTAGATCTTGTTGGGATTCTTAATCTGCAAGTTAGTGTCCCAGGGAGATGGCACTTCATTTATCACTGGGACTTGGCTTTGGGACTTCAAGACCTTATCAGTGCCTCGGCCTCTGCGGATCTTAGTTGGGACTTGGAAGAGATAGTGCTTTACAGAATCTGCCCGTTGGCGCTTAATAATTGGTAGCTTTTACTATAACGAATGAGTAGCATATGGCAACCCCTCCACTGGCCCACCCCCATTCTCCAGCCAGGAAAGGCAGTGCTTTCGTCCAGGGAGACAGAACGTGGTGGTGCCATGGTCCAGTCCTGCTCCCTCAGCTTGGCTGTGAAAAACAATCTTGGGGTTCCAAGGAACCTTCCCAACCTTGTTACGGGCACAGGTGTCCCCTTAAAGGGACAGAGCCCAGTTTGGCAGAGAGATGGAGCCAGCGGGGCTCGATGAGCCCCAGGCCGGGCAGGAAGGCAGCCTGCAAGTAGGAGGCCCAGGACAGAGCTGGGGGAGAGGGGCCGGGCCCCCTTCAGCTCTCCCTGTTCTGCTCTCATCATTGGAGCGCTGCCAAGGCCACAGATGCCCCCAACAGCTCCCTGGAAAACTAGCCAAGGTTGGGTCTCCGTCTTACCAAGGACCAGGAGGCCCAGTTCACTTGTCCCTACCTGTGCCTCCCTGCGGAGTCTTTTGTGTCACAGCCTCACGATTTTCAAGGACTATCCCCACCAGCCTATTCTGACTAGCACCCGGAAGTAGAACATCATCCTGGTTTCACAGGTGAGTTATCAGAGTTCATCAGAGGCCAGAACGCAAGCAGGGCCAGGCCTGCTTGTCTGAGGTCTCTTCTTATCTTGCTGAGACAAGACGGACACATCTGCACCCCAGATGTGTAGCAAGGACCGGAACCCTGCACCCTCACCACAGCTGGGCAGCAGCAACTGCCCACCACTGTGAGCCAGGACCACACCCCTGGGATGTGAGGTCTGCTGTGCAGGGGAGACCCCCAGGGTGAGGCGGGGCCAGGGCCGGTTTCCCAGGAGATGAGCCCCCTGCCTGAACTCCATCCCGCCTGGACCACTCTGGCCTCGGGAAGGAGGCCCAGGCCAGCATGAGCTGGGGCCTCACCGTCTCCACTGCCCTCGGGGCACAGCCCGCGGCTCTGCTGTGGCTCAGACATCTCCGCTCACACTGCCCACGGCACCCCCTCTTGCCCGGGCTGCCAGGGGGTCTTGGTGAGCAGAGTGGAGAGTTAATCACGCCACCAGGTGCATGGTGCTGCCCCCAGAACCCTCTCCTCGAACCTTCAGCTCCCCCAGCTCTGCCCGCTTCTCTGGGGTGCTCCCTGGGAAGGGCCTGACGGCGGAGAGCTGCCCTGCTGCAGGCAAGGGGCTCTCGTCCGCCAGCTGAGGTGGCACAACCAGCACCTGCTGAGACCCCGAGGCTCATTGCAGTGAGGCGGCATGTGCAGGTCACACGGGAGGAGGAACTGACACCTGAACTGGGCCTGGGTGGCTTCCAGGCCACCATCAGTCAAGACCAGGACAAGTGTCCTGGGTCCCTCAGAGACGGATCAACGCAAAAGGGGGTCGGCAGTCCAGAGCACGTACCGAGGGCCCTCCGTACCACCTGGGCTGGCCCTGCGGCGGGGTGGGAGTGCGGTTCACCCCAGACTCTGGGTCGGAAATGAGCATCGTGACCAGATTGGCTGAGGGGTCAGACTGGCTGTGTGCAGCACGGTGGGCGACCTGCTGCTCTTGGCCCACCAGGCCTCTGGCCAGGCCCATCCCGTTGGACACCGGGGACAGACAGCTAGACACCCTGACTCCTAAGCCTCCCCACCAGGGCCACCCTGTGTCAGGGTGCGTTCTAGATACCCTTTGTCTCCGGCTGCCCAGAACTGATGTGGGAACTTGTGTGGGGGCACTGAGTCCAGATAAAGGCTTGGGGCCTGCCAGCCTGCCCCAGGGACAGCCTGAGCCCCGAAGGAGGGGAGACAAGCTTCAGTTGGCACCCCTCCACCAGGCAGGGCTCCAGGGCAGCCTCGGGAGGCAGGGCACTGTGACGCAGGGCGTCTCCATTACCTGGCAGCAGGACGCGGGCAACGATCTGGCAGAGTCAGGACTGAGGGCGCCCTGCTAAGCGGCCCCAAGCTCACCAGTAGGGCCAACTTCAGGGACTCTCAGGTGGCCCTGGACCACCCGGGAAATCAGAAACAAGAATGGCCCGAAACTCCAAGGAGAGGCTGCATCACCACCTGGGTCTGTGCTCCCACTGGCACCCGCCCAGGAAGCTGCCTGCAACACAAACCAGGTCCTGCTGCAGCCATCGCGGTGCCTCCCAGGGGCTGCTCAGATTTCCAGGCCCAGCCTCGCACCGACCCCTCATCCCAAGCAAGGTGGTAGCTTCGGACTAGTCACATGATCATCATTCTGTCTCCAGGTGTTTATTGTGGGTTTTCTTTTCACCCTTCCGCTGAGAATGGACCTAACTGTGTACACCTCTCTAGTTGGGTGAACTCATCAATGCCTGTATCCCCAACACACAGGTCAAAAAATGGAAGCCCACCCTCCCCCAAAGGATATCACTATTTTATACATTTTTTGGTGCTTTCTTTTCTATTTTCGCTACCCATGTAGGGGTCCCTAAGCCAGAATTGACCTGATCGCTTTACAGGAATGGAACCACCCTATTTGATGTCTCCTTTCCTTAACATCGCTGGAGTTTCCCCTGCGGCACCCGTGCATGTGGACTGACGTGATGCACGACTGCGCTTAGTGTACAGGTGGGCTCTGTACCCCAATGTCAGGAGCCGGGGGGTTGCTCCTGTTGGGGCTGTCACAAAGCTGCTGGGAGCAGCACACAGGTGCTAAGCAGGTGCTTGTCCTCAGGAATTGCTGGGTCACTGGGTGGCTCTTATCTTCAGTTTAACTGGTAAACGCCCAACTGTTTTCCCTAAGTATTCATCCCAAGTTACACTCCCACCAGCTGGGTTTCAGTTCCGATTGCTCCATTTCTTCATCAACACTTGGTATTGTTTGACTTCAGGACTTTTGGACAGTCTGTGAGTGTATGATGGCACTCATTTGCATGTGTGATTACCGATCACTGGGCACCTCTTTACAGGCTTATTCACCAATCGGACATTCCTCCTGCGGCTGCCTGGCGTGTTTCCAAGCTGGCTTTCCACGTGGTGCCTGCTGCTTCCCCACCGGACCGTCTGCTCGACAGGCCTCGTTCTGTGTGCTGCAAACAGCCTCACCTACCCAGGTGAGGCCCATCATTCTCTCTATGGCATCTCCAGATGAACAAAGTTGCTCTTCATGGAGCTGAATTTATCAGTTTTTCCAGAACCTTCCCCCTAACCTGAAATCATGAAAACCTTCTGCTATCCCAACTTTCGTACTTAATCTGTCATTCCCTCACCAGACTAAGCTGATGAGAGCATTTCTCTCAGTATTCCTCAATGATTCTCTGCTGAGTGAATGAATGGTAAGCCAAGCAGGACTGGGAGCTCTACAGTTAGCTTTTCACCTGGTCCTTACAAGTGGGGAAACTGAGGCTCAGAGAGGTGGAGACATGACAGGAACACCAGGCTCCCAAGTGCATGGGTTTTCCAGTTCCATTTTCAGAGTCAACCTGGCTACTTCCCAGCAGTTCTTAGGCAAATCAAATTAGCCTCTCTGAGTGCCTAGTTTCCTCATCTGTAAGAAACAATCACTTATTGTGGAAGAAAAAAAAACGTTAACAAACATCTTAGCTGTGGGCCCGGTTCGCACCAAGTGTTCAACAAAGGACCGGACCAGAACGTATCAAATAAAAGTCTACCTGAGTCAAACCCTCCCAGTGGTCACACCCATGCTCTTTGTGCTTCCTCAGGTGGCAGGGCAAATGACAAGAGCCCTGGAGCCAGGACATGTGACATGATGATCAGCAGGTGAACTCTGCTCCACATCCAGTCCACCCTCTTCCTGGTATTTGACTTCCAGATTTTTCCACCAGGTGTTGCCTAGCCCAGCTGTTGATTCAAATAACATCTAGAATACCACAGCCCATCCAAGCCCAGGAAGGAATCAACCCACACTCTCCCCCGAGTTTCTAAGGGATTGAGACAATGAAGGCACCTGCCCTGGGCCCACATGGCAAGGGTGGGAAGGAAGTTGCCAGTTTCACCTGCATTGATAAGGAGTGCCAGATCGGGTCAGTCTCTGGGGGGAGAGGCAACTCCCAGCCCATTTGCTTTCAATGCACAAAGCCCAGACACAAAGGCCACTGACTTTATTGATTTAAAAAACTTTACAACAGTGACTGTGCTGCTGAAAAAGGAGCCAACTGGCATAAAACAGATTAAGGTGAGTGGGGGCGAGGGCGGGGACCAGGAATCCACTCAGAAAAGCTGGCAATTGTCAACGTGAAACTGGCAAGGGAAGGGAGAGGCATGCAAGAGTGAGAATCCCCAAAAAGTTGCAATCCTGAGGGAGAGAGCTCCCCAAAGCCCACGGTGTACATCGGAGGCAGGTACACAGCCATCTTTTCCTATGTGGAGAATGGGGCAGGAGCCCCCCTGGACTGCAAACTCTGAAGACTCAATGCTGGGGCTAGGAGGGGGCCCCCACAGTGAGCATCACAAGAAGGCATCACACCACTCTCGCAGGCACCCAAAGCAGTCGCGGGACTGTTTGGCATTGGCACCACACGTGTCCTTCAGCCACTCCCGGAAGAGGTCTTCGTCTTTCTTTAGCACCAGAAACTGGCCAAGGACCACGTAGGCCTGCAAAACAGGCAAAGCAAAGGGCTGCTGTAAGGACTCTGGGCACCGAGAACAAAAAGGCATTTCAAGCACAGGTGCCCAGGAGGCAGGGCGGGCTGGCTCTCTCCAATTATACATCACTGTCCACCCCCAACAGGTACACTCACCCCCAAAGTGCCAACAAATATTGTAACCTGCCAGCCCAGCCCTCCCAGGTGCTGGCAGCCAAGCCCACACCTTGTCAAAACCCCTTTCTTCCAGCTTCTTGCCCAGGACTTCACCAATCCCGGCCAGGCTCCCGACAGGCTTTTCCCCCATGGGCTCTGCCACGAAGTCTCGGTGCTTTTGGGAGGTTGTCATCTTGATCAGGTTTAATCTGGGGATCCCAAGAAGAGGTACGTTAGGGATGAAAACCCAGGCACTCCACTAGCAATCTCACATGAAGAGGTTTGGCCAACCCTTACGGCGGCTTACTCAGTTCCACTAATTCCAGGAATGAGAAAAGTGAGCTCCAAGTGAGTCTTTTCTCCCCACTATTCGAAAATGAAACCTTCCACGCTCGACGGGGACGGGGCGGGGCCCCAGAGGAAAACTATGCGGTCCTAACAGGTGGCGCACGCGGGGCAGTGGGAAGAGCCCCAGAGCCGGCAGCTGGGGCCCGCCCCTTAGCACTTCCGTGACCTTGACTTTGCAAAGGAGCTGACCCGACCTGGCACGGCTCCTCCGCGGGCAAGGCCAACCAAGGGTCTCTCGCCCCGCCCGCCAGACCGCTCGCCGAGAAGGCGCCGGCCCCGCCCCCTCCACGCGCCCCGCCCCGCCCCGTCTCCTCCCCGCCGCCGGCCGCCTCCAGTCCGCCACGGAGCCTGCGGCCCCCTCTGCTCCCCGCGCCCCGCCCCCGCCTCCAACCTGGGTTCCGCTCCGCGGCTCGCGCTCCCCGCAACTCTGGCTCGTGTAACGGCTCCTCCCGCCGCCCGGCTGCTCCCGCCGAGATCTTAGCCCACTAGAACTTTCTGTCACTTCCGCTTCCGGGTCACCTCAGAAGCCGCCTTAAAACCATTTCAAATTCGGCACTTCTAGCCCCCTGGAGTCATAGAGACGCGGCGTTCCGAACCCCAACAGTGCCTTTAGTGGGCGCGCCTTTCCGACCGCCTGGCGGGAATCCGGGATACCCCACAAGGTC
Source organism: Solenodon paradoxus (assembly GCA_004363575.1). Taxonomy (NCBI): domain Eukaryota; kingdom Metazoa; phylum Chordata; class Mammalia; order Eulipotyphla; family Solenodontidae; genus Solenodon; species Solenodon paradoxus. The sequence goes on from RJWH01005490.1 coordinate 13,266, forward strand.
TCGCTTCTCGGGCAGCATTTTCGGTGTCAGGGAGCCGAAGACTCGGAGAGAAGGCTTTATTGGCCTGACTCCCGGCGCCCGGAACCCAGAATTAGCCTTGACTTACCTGGTAGTGGGAAGAATTAAAGGGACGGACACGGAAGGGGCGGGTGACTGGAAGACTTCCTGGAGAGTACCGGAAGTTGGGGGCTCGGAGGCTCTACTTAGACTTCCGTCGTCCTCGGCGCGGTCGGGTTGTGGGAATCCGACTTCGGCGGCGGGGCGTGTCCGTGATCTGAGTCCTAGTGAACATCACAGTCGGTGACCGCCGGCAAGTCCCTTTCCCGTGTCTTTAATGGCCAGCTGCGCAGTGAGTCGTGGAGCCGCTCTCGGGGTCCAGCCCGGGGAACGGGGGGGTTCAGGAAAAGCCGGAGGGAAGCGAGCGCCAGGGAGTAAGTGGGTCTCCTTGAGCGTCTTCCTCGGGGATGGGCAGGGAGGAGGGCAAGCGGCGGCAGCTCGGGGAGTTCTCTTTGTGAACCGTCTGTCTTGGCGGCATCCGTCTCTCTGCGCAGAAATAGAGAAGATGCCACAAGCCAGTCCGGCGCACCCCGGCCTTTAATTCACTTGCTGCTGTCCCGAACCATGGCGACGGTCTAAGCGGACCCTGCCCATCGTGTGTGGAGAGCCAGCGTCATCTGTGTTGCGTAGGTGGGCTACGCTTGGGTGGTGAAGAGCCGTGTCGGTAACTTAGTTGATCGTGCGTTCTTTCTTCTCCACTTTCGTCAGAGTGGTTTGTTTCTCTAGAACGTGTGTTTGCTTTTAGTTTCATTCTATGCTTGGCCCCTTAGCGCTGAGCCACAGGGGTGCGGGTGCACGCGTGTGTTTGTTTTTTTATGACTACATGTCACTCAGGATCACGAGTTCCTTTTATGTGCCACACACTGCTAAGTGCTTTGCGTGCATGATCTCATTCTGTTAACAGTGCATTGAGTCAGCTCTTTTTCTCTGAGGTCTAGAGGAGTTAAAGAACTAGGAAATAGCTAAGGTAAGATTTTAACACAAGCAACTAGTTCTTAGCCAGGACTCTGTGTCCTTCCACAGCAAAAGACTCCTTGTCTTCAGAACAGTCCTGGATTGTGAGCCTGCCATCCCTGGATTGTGAGCCTGCCATCCAAGAAACTCAGGAGAAGTTGCTGACAGTCAGTGTGTCCCTCACCACCTTGGAATAGGACCCAGCATGTCTCAGGCCACCAAGAGGAAGCATGTGGTGAAGGAAGTGCTAGGGGAGCACATGGTGCCTTCTGACCAGCAGCAGATCGTGAGGGTGAGTGGTATTGGGCTGCTCTGGCCCCTCCACTCTTCTGGGTGGGACTGGGGGGCAGTACAGCTCAGCAGGAGTTTGAGCTGGCAGATGAGACTGACTGGTTCCGCGTGTCTGCTGCACCAGGTACTTAGGACCCCAGGGAACAATCTGCATGAGGTGGAGACAGCCCAGGGGCAGCGCTTCCTGGTGAGCATGCCCTCCAAATACCGCAAGAATATCTGGATCAAGAGAGGTGAGAGGCAGCCCTCTGGGAGACTGAACTGTCGTCTGTGGCTTTGACTTGTCCTCTGCAAGTGGGACTGACTGGCTTTTCTCTGCATACAGGGGACTTTCTCATTGTTGACCCTATTGAAGAGGGAGAAAAGGTGAAGGCTGAAATCTCCTTTGTGCTCTGTAAGGACCACGTGCGCTCTCTGCAGAAGGAGGGGCTCTGGTAAGGTGCTCCCTTTTTATCGCTGGCTTCAAGGAGATTGACTTTCTAGCCATGAAATTCGAGGAGGGGAGTCATGGCATCCCAGACAGGGACAGCTGGAAACAGCTCTTTTTGCCAAGATGTCCCCGTCCTTTCTAATCTGACTTTTCTCTTGGCACAGGCCTGAGGCCTTCTCCGAAGTGGCTGAGAAATATAACAACAACAGGAACAGGTGAGGAACAAGGCTCAGAGTTGGGGAGACAAAAACTGAGACTCAGGTCTTGGGACCCTGCATGGAAAATAGAGCCTTTTTCACATCCCGTGTAGCATCCCTGTTGACAGCTCCCGACACGCGGCACGTGTGGTTAGGAGGACGGCCTGAAGAGCAGGCGCCCGGCTTAAAGTCCTGGCTTCGCCACATTCTAAATACTGTTTTATGCTGATTACATAATCTAAAAAAGAAAAAAATGTGGTTTAGGCAGGAGGTGAGCAGAGGTGGGCAGGCAGAATGAGAGAAGAAGAAGCAGCACCTTATTTTTTTATTTAGTTGTACATCTTGATGGTTCTCTCCAGCCCGGGTTGCAAGCCTGCATCCTTGGGATGTGTGTAGAGCGTGCTTGGAGGGAGTTGATCAAACTACTCTTCCTCTGGGGCGTGCCAAATTACTTCATCTCTTAAACAGCTTAAGCTTCTTAAAGGTGGCAGATCAGTTTCTTAAGCTTTTTTGAAGATTAGATGTTAATAAAATTGTTAAAGCCTGAGGTTCTAGCAAAAGGCGGGTAGTCTGGCTTGTTTTCCTCAGCCAAGTTCTCCCACTGTTTGCTCTAACTCTTCGTGTCTGACTCACTGAGCCCTGACTGCTTGGCCGTCTGGTTCTCCTTTCTGTGGGGCTCCTTGATTGCGGCTTGTGTTTTCCCAGAAGGTATTGGGCTCTTTCCTCTTCCCCATGTAGACAGACTCAGCCACAACTCCCCGCTGAGCCACAGTCATCAGGAGAAGAGTCCAGCTCTGAAGATGATTCTGACCTCTTCGTTAACACCAACCGCAGACAATACCACGAGAGCGAGGAGGAGAGTGAAGAAGAGGAGGCAGCTTGAGATGCCAGGAGCTACTTGTCTTGCCCAGAGACTAGTCCTTGGCTCCTCTGAACTGGGACATTCCTGGGGTACCCTGCAGATCTTCCCCCCTGGATGGGGATAAGGCAGGAACCCTCTCTGAACTGACCTAGAAGAATTAAACCCCTGGTGGGTGATGACTTACGCTGGTGTGTTGAGTGGCTCTCTGGAGGGAGAGGGACTTGCGAACTTAAGAACTACTCCTTAGTCCTCCTGGGTGGGTAGATGGAACCGGAAGGAAATGAGAATGACTAGAACCCTCCTGGGTTCACTGCCTCCTTTGGGCTCTTAGTGCCCGGCCTGTGCTGTGCCTCATGCGTGTATTTAATAACTGGGAACTGTCCCAGGTCATTGCTTGCTTGCAGTGGCTCACAGCGTGAGAACTTAGAGCCCACCTCCTCGAAAAGACACTCAAGATGATTTCATGCCTCCTGCGCCGTTTTCCATCTTCATAGTCACCCAGGACTGCAGGCGTGCCGAGTCCCCTGCCGCTATGTGCATCTCCTGTGGCTCCTCTGCCCTTTTACAGATCGTATCATCTGTTTTTACCTCCAGCCCTGGGTCTCGAACTTGGACCGTAGGTTTTACGTGCCTGCCGCCTGAGCCACCCGGATGCACCTCGTCCCGCTTCTTTGACGCTCTTACCTCTGGCCCTGCCTTCTCCCTCTTCATTGCTGACATCAGTCTTGCTACTGCTCAGGCACTGCAGTTTGCCTCCGGGCTTAGAGTCCCCTGGCCCTGTTGATGTCATTCTGTTTCCCGTTGTCGGGCCTGTTCCCTACTGTGGCCTCTCCTCCCTTGATAACCCTTCAGCTCTGCCCGTCTGTTCCAGGCCTGTTGTTGCCGGTGTCCCTGATCTCTGGACCCCTGGCATTGCTGGAGGTGACTGCGCCTTTTGGATTCAAATACTGCACAGATGCACCCAGGCTTTCTTCTGTCCTTGCTCTGTTAGCCCCACTATGGAAACTGTTTTCATCTTCCAAGCCAGCCTCCCACACGCACTGGTGTTTTCTTCACTGCCGTCCTTGCACATCGATTCCATTGTCATTCTGTTCATCTAGTAACACCCAGTCCCAGTTCTGTCTGCGCCCGAGTCAGTGGCAGAGAGAGCAGCCTGCTGGTTGTAAATGCCTAGTGGACGCTCAGCCCCTGCCTAGCAGATCTGCTCTGGGTGTCGTACTTCACAGCCATCTCACCTACCAATTCGCCCCTCCTGTTCGTTGCCAGACACAGCTCACACTTCATTAGGAGTGACGGCTGTCGGCGGGAGTCCCCTCCCTGTTAGCAGCCCTCACATGCTCGTGGGTCTTCCCGTCTTTTTTACTTGCCTGGCATGTACTACCTCAAATCCTTTATAAAGTCTCCCATTTGAAAAACAACCAGGAAACACGTTGGATTCGCATCCTCTGGCTTCCGCCTCACCGTTCTGTTCCTCTTTCACTTTCACTTAGAGGCGTTAGCGTATCCTTGCACATGTACATGCATGTATGTGTGCCTGTCTTAAAACTGTGTATGTACACACCAAGAAATTAGCTATAGGTGAGTTCAAGAAGTGTGTATATTTTTAATTATTTATCGAATGGGTCATTCTATCCTCACTGATTTAAAACGTCTTTTAAATCAGCTAGGTCCAACGCCATGCGGTCTTAGAAGAGACTCGCTTTAGGAGTGGACACAAGTGCTGAAAGCAAAGGGTGGCTCACGCTCTGCGCAAACTCTTACCAAAGGGAACGTGCAGGGAGAAGGCATCTGAGGTGGAAGCCGAGCGGAATGGTCTGCTGTCTGGAAACACCGCAGCCTCCAGAGGCGGAGGAAACCTGGGTCCAATGCAGGAGGCTTCTGAAGACATTAGCCACACTGACACCTGACCTCGGTGCCTGAAGACACTTTTCGTCTTCTGCCACCCTATTGTAAGAGCACGGCAGGGTGGGGTCATTGCTTTCCGCAGCCACAGGAAACCATCTCAGTGCTCAAACTGGGATGTGATCCGCCTTGTTGGTCTGTGTACTCAACGTGTTTGAGAAGTCCTGTTGCGGTTTTCTCCAGCGTGCTTTTAAATCCCAGGGCTCCGTGTGCGGAGAAGCGGTATTTAAGACCTTGGAACCTTCCTCTCCAGAAATGAAGTGTTTGTGTTGTTTTGCAAGGTGTCTTCAGATGGGTTTTCACATTTCTAGTTTCATTTAGTTTTTTTTTAATTTCAGTTACTGGTTTTGTTGCATCAGAGCTTTAGAAATTACCCTTTATTAATTTTTTTAGAGGCAGGGATGAAGGCAGGCAGGCAGGCAGAGAAGAGGAAGACACACTTTTATTTGTTTTAATTTTCTTGGTGGTTCCCCGCTGACTGGCTCTGGGTCAAGAACCTGGGTCCCTGGGCTTCACGTGGGCCGCACCGCAGCTGCAGACCTCGCACCCGAGCCGCCAGCGCTGCGTGAAATGAACATTTCTGACCGTCACTCACACAGGGATAGACGACTTTGTGTGGGGTTCTCGCGCTTTTTAACTGATCTTCAGTTAATGGGCTTATCTTTCTGGGAAGAGTTTTATCTCCCTACGGCAGTTTTTTCCTCTACTCTCATTTCTCTTGTGGAAGCCAGGCCTTCCGTTGCTACTTGGGTTTCCTCATGGAGCCCAGCTGTCCTTGTCACCACCTACTTGCTTGCCAAGGAGCACGTGTGGCAATGCTTTTGACCACTCCTGCTCTCCTCCTTTAAAATCTATAAATGTGAAATAATCTCGATGTAGATTTCACGTTAAAATATCCTCGCATTCCTGGAATAAAACAGCCATGACGTGTTTTTCAATATATTGCTGGCTTTGGTTTCCTGATAAAGGCAGGGGTGGTGCGAAGGGGATTTTGGCTCAGAAGTATGACCTCCAGTTGATCTGAGACCTGGACCCAGGACAGAGGGTCCTCACCTGCTGCCGTGTTCTTGGTGTATTCAGCCCACCACTTCCACAGTGGGGGCCGTGATGTGAGAGCAGGGCGCGATTGGGAATGCCTGGACGGTACACGTGATCGAACCCCGTTCAGGCCTGCGCATAGCAGTGTGGAGGGCTGGTGTGAGATCCACTTGTCTAGCGCTGACCAAGACAGTCTAGTAAAGTGCTCAGTGAAACTGCCACCCGCCGATCTAGAATGCTCTGCCTCTTCCAGGCTCTCCTTGCCTTCTGCTTGCAGAGGCCCTTTGCAGACCAACAAGATGAGAACTTTTCCTTTCACTGCCCTTAACTAGTTTTCATATCAAGTTTCCGCCAACCTCACATTTGTTCATCACAGTGTTGGTGTAAGATTGGAATGTTGTATTTCTACTGGTAAAATGGTGAAGCCATCTGCCTGGCATTTTTGAGTTGGACAGGTAGATTTCTGACTAGATTTCGATTGGTAATAGATGTTTCTGTTCTTGAGTCAGTTCAGTTTTCAAGGGGAAATATATTTGTATCAACTGTCAAATCTATTGCCAGAGCCATGCCCCAGGGGAGTGGTGGTTTGGTCAACTCCCTCTGGCCAAAGCACAGCCCACATATGTCCCACGCACCCGGGCTCACATCCTGGGCTGGGGAGAGCAACCAAGACGAACAACTACATAAAAACAAAGTGCTGCTTCCTCCTCTCTCCCGTCTGCCTACCTACTCACCTTCATTCCTATTTGCATCTTTCCTTAAAAAAAAAAAAAAATCAGTTATATGAGAATTGCCTTATGTTTGTAATCCTGACTATGCAAAATTATGTCCCCTTTTTAAAATCTGTGTACTTTCCCAACCATTTATTTTTATTCTCTTCAAATCGAGTCATTTTTTGTTTTGAGACTAAGACTGGCGCATTGTCCTTAGTTCCAAGATGCCCCCAAGACAGTTACCTGGGTGCAGGACCTGGATTTGTCTTCGGGGTCCAGTGCTGTTTGCCAAGTGCCAGGCCCGACAGCCATTTTCAGTTACTGTCGTGGTAGGTAGTCTGATCACGCGAAAATATCCACTGGTCTATTATTACCTTTGCTAATTGACAGTCAAGCAGCAGAAAACCAAGCGTGCGAAGCTTGAGACATTCTGTTCTCCTGAACCCTTGTCTCTTCTTTCCTTGAGCTAAGAACGGGGTTCTGCCCTTGGCCCCAGTGGGGAGATGTAATCAGTTCGGGGCTGTGCCTTCCACCTGCATTTATAGGAGCCACCGGGAGGGGTCACAATAAGCACATTCAACCTGTAACCCAACTTGCCGCCTCCCATCATGCACCAGCACCCTCAGGCCCACCGAAGGGTCCCAATAGCAACTGACAGGTGGTCACTGGCAAGACAGGTTCTATACTCCTGGGGGTGGGGGGGAATTCACTTAACTAAGACATCAGCAGGCCCGTCTCCTCCAGTTACACAAACCGGACTGTGCTTTCAAGCAATTGAAGAAAGGTGACCTAATCTTTCCGCCCTGGTGGCTTAGTATGTCAGCCGGACGTAGGTCACTTACATCCAAGGACCTGGGTTCAAGATCCAGGATGGTGGTGGGGAGGTGGGGGGATAACAAAAAATGAACAAATATAAATAAATGCTGCTTCTGCCTCTTTCTGCCCGCCTGTCTGCTCACCTTCATTCCTGCCTACACCTTTCCTTTACAAAAAAGAAAAAAGGCGCACCCTGGTGGAGCAGCAGACCACACAGTCGTCCTCGGTCCCACGGGAAACAACCAGTGTGAACGACTAAATAAAAGTAAAGATGCTTCCTCCTCTCTCTTCCTACCTGCCTGCCTACTTGCCTTCATTCTCGCTTGCACCTTTCCTTTAAAAAAGAACAAATGGGCAGCCAGAGGACACGTGGTAGTAGCCGGCTATGGGTGTTTCCCGAAACTAATATTTTCCCATTAGATCTTCCCCACCTGCCTCATCTGCCTATCTGGGGGAGCTGCAGAACAGACCAGTGTGCTTTGTCCACTGTGCAGCAAAGCCAATAGCCAGGTGCCAGATGTTTGAAGCGGGGAAAAGTTTATCAAGAGCACCAGTCAAGAAGCTGGGAAACCTGCACTGTCTCAGATCCACTTTGGGTTACAGAGTCACGTAGAAAAAGCACAGGTGGAGGGGGCAATGCAGGGGAAGGGGAGGGATTTGGGGAATTCCTCAGGCATTGGTGATGGCAGACACTGGTGAAAACAGGGTTTTATCAGGCCCATCACAAGTCTTTGTGCCTCATGGAAAAGATCAGTTTCCATATTTTATTTGTTTTAAAGGAAAGGCACAGAGAGGAATGAGTACAAGCAGGAAGAGAGGAGAGGGAGCACAATTTTCTCTTTTATTTGTTCACATGGGTCGTTCCCCCGGCCTTGGATCTTGAACCCAGGACCTTGGGATGGGTGTAGGACTGCTCCCAGGTGTACTAGACCGCGAGGCCACCAGGGCGCACCCCTAGGCTCCATCTTTTATCTGTGTCTTTCCCAGTTGTTTATCTGTAACTACTGTATGTATGTTAATGCCATAGATGCCTCAGTGTATGATGAACTGATTTTCTGGATGGCTCGGTTCACTGGGTCCCGGCTTACTGCCTGGTTACAGAAGGACAACCTGTTTGCTTCCCTTTATTATCCAGGGCTGACAAGTCAGCCATTTGGGGGGCTCCTCCTATCTCCCCCACACCCTCCAACAAGGGGCATATATTGACACCAAGGGCAATTTTGCTTCTCTTAGTGTCCTCCAGAGCAGGTGCTCCAGGGTGGGAGAGGCCAGGAGCCCCGGGGCAGGTAATGTGCGCACGTGTTGGGCCGGGCCACACAGGTCTGGGAGTATGGCCTGAATGCCGGGCTAAGGGATTTTGTCTAGAATCTCCTGGGACGGCAGGATCGGGTGTGCTAGACTCAGGCAAGGGGACATAGTGTTGTGGGAAGGGCTGGGACCCAGCCTGGCCAGACGGTGACGCTAGTGGGGCTGAGTCCATCTTCCCAGAGAAACGCCCTGTAGGGAGGGGGTGTGACTTTGACTCTCGTCACAGCCCTGAGCAAGGACAGCCATCCCATCCTAATCCAAGATGCAAATCTTTGTATCCACAGGAATGGGAGTTTATTCCCAACCGCAGAAGGAACTTCTAGGAGATGAACTTCAGAAAGAATGGACATGACTCCAGAGGAGACATGTGAGAGGCAAGGAGCAGTGGAGGAATGATGATGTGTAACTGGTGGTGTCCCACAGAAGCCTACGCAAGTCTGGAGACACAGCCGTGTCCAAGTTTACTTTATTCATATACGTGTGAAGGTAGGTCCTGTGGACAGAGGTTGGATCCACCACCTCTAGCTGAGTGCAACTACAATAAAATAAATAAAATGCTTCTTCCTCCTCTCTCTTCCTGGCTGCTTGCCTAATTGCCTTCATCTCCACCTGCACCTTTCCTTTAAAAAAAAAAGGCACATCCTGGTGGAGCAGTGGGTAGATCAATTGCCTCCAAAGGAGCGCAGGCCACATACCTCTGCGTTCCAGTCCTGGAAAAAACCAGTGTGATCTAAATAAAAAAAATAAAATGATTCTTCCTCTTCTCTCTTGCCTGCCTGCTTTCATTACTGCCTGCACCTTTCCTTAAAATTAGCTCATAATGTAATACAACCAGTAATAGGATTTTACTTTAGCCTAACAAATCTAACTGGTAAGATAATTTATTACTAAAAAAAGGGAGCTGATATTCTAATTGTGTGTGCTCCTTCAGAAGAAGGGCCCTTACCGGTTTTTGCTTTCACCATCTTTAATCACCTTTCCAGTTTCTTATTCGGTAATTGATATTCATGAATTTCATTTTCCTAAGGTCACTCTTGGTATTTTACAGTATTCTAGGAACTGATTATTCTCTGAGTTTTCTAATTAGTTGTCACGACATTTTCTCAAGATACTCTCATAACTGATTTCTTATGGATCTGCGATCATACATCCTTCCTCTTTCCCAAGCCCAGGTAACTTTTTTAAAGGAAAGATGTCAGTATGAATGTAGGCGAGTAGACAGGCAGAGAGGGAGAGGAGGAGGACGCATTCTGCCCATTTTAATTTACTGTGTTTTGCCATGTATAACGCACAACTTTTTTGGCCCAAATTTGTGAGGGAAAAATAAGGATGAGCATTATATATGGGTAGGACTAATTCTGTATCTATATACATGCTTTTAATTCTTTTTTTAGGCTTATGAAATGAAAGCGTAACTCTAGAAATCAGCGACGACAGCCTGGAACACGACCACCGGTTTTGCTGCACTTAGGACAAACTTGAGACAAAAGCAACTCCAGCCAACGACTCAACAAGATGGAACAGAGAGCGATGTGTCGTCGTCCGCACAGTAAGTGACCGACCTGCTCTGACAGGAGGCCGACATTCCTCCTCCTACACTTCGGGCGGGAGCTGGCCATCTAGTGATGTTTTTACACACGCAGACACCACCAGCTCTAAGCGCCCAGCGATTCACGTGCTCAAGAGTGAGGCCACAGCTGTGGAGACGTGTGGCCCTGCTCCCACGGGACGGTCCTCAGACGGCCTCCTGTCTGCTCGCGCTTTGTTTAATTCCTTGTTCCAGAAAATTTCTTCTACCATAATGTCAAAAAACAAATACTGAAAGTCCTTTATCATACAAACAACAAGTACCCGAATGTAAACGAAGACAAATGAACTAAAACATTTTATGACAACATTTTTTCCCTGAAAGCATGGGCCCAACACAAGGGTGTGCATGAAACCAGGGCGCATCACACACGCCAGTGCCCTCTCATTCACTTTTAGTTGTTCGCAGTGGCTGCTCCTCCTGGAACCTGGGACCTTGGGAGGTACGTGCGGCTGCTCCCAGGGTGTACTGACCGCTAGGCCACCAGGACGCACCTCAAGGAGCCCCCGCCCCACCAGCCTGGTCCTCCAATCTGGGTCCTGGGCTTCTCCCGGCCTGCACCTTAGCCTCCGAGTCACGCTGTTAGGGTTTCTCCTTCACACACCATGTCAACAAAATGAAGGACTCCTCAGTATACAGTACCCAGAGTGTGTTGAGTTCCTAAGTACCGAGAACATGTTTAATCCCTTGACCAGGGAATCAATGAGGCCGACATTATGTATCCCTGAGTGCATCTTGCATCTTTTTAACCTATCTTTTGTGTGTGTGAAAGCAGTTATTTGCCAGAATTTGCCACGTGCCTGACTTATCCGATGTCCAACATGCTTCTCTGTCCCCACTTCTTCTGGGACACGGGTCAGTCCACGGCGGCACTACCGTGTGGAGCGCCTCCCAGGCGTCGCGGTGGTTCTACGTGGAGGGGAACGGGCGCGCTCAGGGGTCGCGCACACATGCCCTCGGGCTGGCTCTCTACCAGCGCTTCCAATGGGCGATGGTGTGGCCATGTCCGTCCCACCCCCTCCTCCGCTAAACAGGCATGGCACAGCGCTGGCTGCCTAGCTGCACGCGTCCTGTGTCGTTGCCTGGGGTTTTCTTCCTCAGGAAAAGCCTTCCTTCATCCTAGCATCATCGGGGTCTGAACACTAAGATGGAAGATGAAACTATGTTTTCCTGATCCCCTTGGTCGAGGTGGGTCACATGAGAGACTGCCCTTGTCAATGAACTATCCGTCCAGGGGTGACAGGGAGTCATGTCTTATTCTCACCAGAGCAGCGCGGGATCAGGACATTCTGCCATGTGGGATGGGGCTGGCTGGGTTTCCCAAGGGACGCTTTCTCTCAGAGATCCTTCTGGCCCAGCTTGGGGCGAGGTCTCCCCTCATCCGCTAGGACTGTGGCGACGGTGAACTGGGGGAGGCTGGCCTTGGACTCAGGGCAACGGTCCCTCCCTGCTGATGACACGAAGGCTTCGAGGCCTGACACCAGGAGCCAGCCCCTCACACTGCTGGCTTCCTTCAGCTGCGTCTGTGAAGGCCTCCCCGAGGGCCAGCCGGGGACAGAGGGCAGGGAGCCTCGGTCCCGGGGGCAACAGGAAGTGGGGCACAGAGGGACACCAAGGCTAGCCCACAGGGCAGACTGGGTGAGGACTCAACCCGCCAAGCTGTGCTCCTGGGAGCCTGTGGCAGCTCAGGGGCACCTCTTTCACTGGCCCTGGAGCCACTGGCAGGGCCACCTGGGTCGCAGGACATGGACTGGGGAGGCGACTTCTGAATTCAGACCTGGGAAGGGATGGGGGCGATTCCGGGTCCTGGGCTTGAACTCTGTGTCTTGCCTTGGGGAACACAAACTCCAAGTCCACCCCTCAGGCCCTTCCAAGGAAGCAGCCAGTAAAAGTTACACCCGAACGGAGCTCAGCAAGGGGAACGGCAAGTCCCCTGTGACGGGCTGTGCTTGGTGGTTTGTGATGCAAACTCAGCCGCAGCACTTGGTTAAGGCAGCGGCATTCTGCCCAGTGCTTATCACATTCTTTCCACCCTGAGATCATTTGTGGCTTCATTTGTAAAACGCATCTGTGCATCATCGGGCGTGCACTTGGGTGAAGGGGTGCTGACTCCATTTGGACTCCCGGGAGCCACCTGTCATGTCTGAGGCTCCTGCCTCCCTCAGCACATGTCCCACTCCCTTCCTGAGTCCACGCTGGAGGCATATCTACCCGGGTATCACTGGACAAGGGACAGGCTCCAGGAGGCTGGGAGACCATGGCAAGTCAGTCTCCGAAAACACCGCCCCCTCCTTACCCAAAAGCCAGTCTAGCAGAGAGGACAATGCCGACAAGGCCAGACAGGCACAAGCTGGGCCAGAGGACAGTCTCAGAGCATCTATTTCCTCTGTCATCATCTTGCTTGTCACCTACTGGCTGATCTCACCCGCAGAGGCCCCTCTATGTCACCTGAGTTCCGGTGAATGAGCACATTTCATCTGCAGACACCTGTGAAGTAGGGGGGCTCTGGACGAAGGGCAGAGCCAAGGCTCAGAGAGGGTTAGTGATCTGCCTGTGGTCACTGCCAGGCTCTCCTCCTGGGCCTGACCCTGGAATCGGCACCATGACCAGGGAGGAAAAAATAAGACAGGAACTTTATTTAGCATTAAAGACAGGTGGGTCGGAAGGGAGTGGGCTTCACTTGGTGATGGTGTTCCTGTGGAGAGAAGGGTGAGGCTGGAGAGGCTCTCTGCCCCTGGGCCCCGGGCCACCCCACACAGTCCTCACGCCCCACTCACGCATTCATGCTCTTGCCGCTGCCACTGAGCACGATGTACGGAGTCTTCTGGGCCTTCTGCTTCTCCTGGAGCAGCGCCACGGTGCCCAGGGGCGTGTCGCTGGAGCTCATCTTCTTCAGGAGCTGTGGGGGTGGGGGGTCAGCACGTGGCAGGAGCAGGCCCAGCACCCCAGACACCCTCGGGCCATGTGGAGGCCACCCCCATGTCCCAAGGGCCACTCACCGCCTCCTCGTCCAGCTTCTTCATCCGCCGCTCCGTCTTCATCTTGCCTGAGCCCTTCCCGTGGAAGCGGTGTGACAGCTGCCGGAAAGCCTGGGGACCCCGGGTGGGAGCCGAGTTAGCGCTGCCCCTGCTCCCAGGGTGGGGAGGGAGAACAGCAGCACCCCGCGCCCCGCACAGCCACCCAGAGTGAGGCAGGTCACCAGGGACACGGGATCTGGAGAACTAGCCCCAGAACACTTGGGCCACGAGGAGGGAGGAGCCAGCATGGGGGACAGGGGGCGCTGGACACTGCCTTGCAACGTCACCCGGTGAAGGGACAAGGTGCCTGTCTGGCCTGGTGGAGGGAACTGCTGTGTCCATGAGGGACAGAAACCAGGCATGAGGTTCTGATGCTTCCCCAGTGGACAGCGCTGCAGCCTCCCTGCTCGGCTCATGGGAAGGGTAGACCTGCACCAGAGTGGCACGTTGCCCATCTCCCAGGCCCCTGCTCACCTCCTTGGGGGTGAGTTTCCGGCCCGTCTCATCCACGTACTCGATCTTCACGTCAGGCTTGTAGCCATCCTTCTCCTTGAAGTCCTGGGTGAAGCCTCGGTACTCCTCCCGCCGGCTATACTTGTCGTCGATGGCCCTGCAGCGAAGGGCAGAGGGTTTCAGAGGTCCTGTGGCCGCCATGGACCCTGCCCACCGCCGGCCCCCGCACTCACATCTTGTCCTCGATGCAGTACACGGCCGAAGGCAGGGACTTGTTGGGCGCCTTCACCCGGGCCACCTTCTGCACCGTCGTCTCCAGCAGCCCTGGACAGGGGTGTGAGACTCAGGCTGCCACCCCCACAGGCACAGCCCCAGGGAGGCTGACCCCGCTGCGTGGCAGGCCTGGCTAAGGGCCACAGAGCTCTCTAGGCCACAGCTCAACGGCTTCGCCCACCCCTGCCCGCCGCCGCCCCCCTCAACTCCTTGGAGGCACCAAGTCTTGAAGTACAACAGCAGCTTTGCGGGGTGGGGGTGTGAGCAGAGCCCTCGAATAAGGCAGGAAGGGAGCACAAAGGCCTGATGAGAATGTGACTGCCCAGACCAGGTGCTGGGCACACATCGGCTCACGGCATCGGGAAGAGAGGTGGCAGAGGGGACCAGAGAAGCCGTGCTGCACCTGCCTCCAGACTTCCTGCCCGTATGCTCTCACCTTTGTTCTGACACAGGAGGAGGGCAGCCGCCAGCCCTCGGTTCACAATGGGCTCCTCGTCCAGGATGGTGGTGGAGGAGGCAGAGAACTGGAGACCCAGGCAGTGACAAAGATGGTGAGGGGGCCACACGCACTCCTCACACGCCAAGCCCCATGACTGTGACCTTTCCACCCCCCAGACCCTGAGTGAGATGCCTCTTTAGTCCTCACGACCCTCAAGGTCTACAGACTCACTTACAGATGTGGGATCCAGGCTCTGAGCCCTAGAGCTTGCCCAGGGCCCCCAGCCCAGCCCAGCCCAGCCCAGCCTCACATCTTGCTGCTGCTTCTCCTCATCCAAGTTGACTGTGCTCCAGCCGACGTTCTCCTCCCCGTCGGACTCGGAGCCGCCGTTGGCTGAGCGCTCCTCGTCCCGCTCAAAGTCCTGGGGGATGGGGGACAGGAGGACAGTCAGCCCAGCAGCCCGCCCACCCGAGCAGAGCAGGCGGGGTGGAGGGCTGCCTGCACCCACCATGAGCTCTTCCTGCTCCTCCCTGTTGCCGGCCAGCCCGTAGGTGGGGATCTCGCCCAGGGTGCGGCAGAACTCCGACGTGGCGTTGAAGACGATGGTGCCCTTCCGCTCTGGATCCTCATCTTCCTCCCAGCCCCGCTGGCGAGACTCCAGCTTCTTCACTATCTCCACCACCTGGGGGAGGGAGCAGCTGTGGGCAAACCCAGAAGTTCCTAGGGTGGTGCCACCAGGACCCAGGAACCCTGATCCTCCCTGGTGGCAGTCAGACCAGCAATTCCCACTGCCCAGTGGGTCACTCAGTGATCCCCACTTCCTTCCTAACCGCTGGTCTGTTCTCGATTATGCACAGACCTCACGACATTACTTCACTACCCCAAAGTCATCAATGGCTCCCTACTGCCCTTTGAATCTTTGAATGAATATCTAAAATCCCACCGCCCTTCAAGACCAGGACTGTGCCAACTCCTCTCAAAGCTCCTCAGCTCACTACATCTGCCTCACACGCCTTCCTACCCGGCATGGCTCTGAGATCCCCTTAAACTTTGCTCCTTAAACTAGTTCCCTCTTGACTGCATGTGCTCTGTCCCCATCAATTTCATCATTTCCATCACCACACAAGGAATAAGCTCTCGCTCTTTTAAAACCTCCTTCTGGCATGCCCTGGTGGAGAACAACTAAATAAAATAAATAAAGCTTCCTCCTCTCTCTTCCCATCTGTGTATTTGCCTTCATTCCTGCCTGTACCTTTTCTTCTAAAATAAATAAATGAAAATTCCTTCAAGTATTTACCCCAAAACCACAACACTAAGAGAAAGAGACACATGCACCCGTGTTCGCTGCAGCACTATCTACAGTAGAAGGAAACGGAACAAGCCACAGAGGAGTGGACACGCGCAGTGACTACCACTCAGCCGTAAAGACAAAAAGCTGAAGTCCTGTCATTTGCGACAACATGGCTGGAACTAAAGGGAACTGTGCTGAGATAAGTCAGAAGGAGAAGACAAATACCAGAGGATTTCACTTCTCTCTGGAATATACAGAAACAAAGCAAAGGAAAAGACAAAACCAAAACTGACAGGAGAACTGAGTGACCCGAGAACACGGGATGGGGGAGCGCAGAGTAGTGGGGCCCCAGGGTGGAGGACATTAGACACCGGCAGTGGGGGTGCTGTGCTGTCACGTTTGATTAAGAGTGAACCTGTCACGACAACTTACGTTGCATTATAAATGCTACCACAATTTAAGAAAAAAGAAAAAGAAAAAAAAAGAATACTCCTTCAATTCACTGCTCTGCCTCCGGACAGCAAAGTCCTCAGAGCAGTTTCTAGTCACCCCATCTCCTTCTTTCCTGGCATTTTATATTACACTTCTTTTTCAATCACGGACATGAACAGGGAAAATCTAACACATGCATGTGGTTTTAAAAATAATATCAAACACACGCCAATGTGCCCGTCACTGGGTTGGAAGCAGTACTCATACCCTTTCTGGCTCCAAGAGTCTCTCCCCAGATCTGTGGTCACGACTGATTGGTTTTTCTTCACAGCTTTACCACAGGGAGCTCTTACTAAGAACAGTGCTATTTTGTTGTGTGTTTTAAAAACAATAACCCGTACCACACTGTACAATTCTTCTACGATTTGCTTTTAAGCGCATATGTCACACACACACACACACACACACACACTCGCGATTACCTGGAGATGAATGACTGCCAGTTCAGAAGCGTCTCACTATGAACCCTATTCCCTGACAGGAGCAGACGTCAATCGACCCAGGTGGAGAGAACACAGAGGATGGTGTGTCCCTCCAGAGAACTCTCATGCACACTTGACTGTCTGTGTCAGACACGGGGCCGTTTTTGCAAAACGAAGTGGCGCCTCACTGGGCATCTTATTGGCCATTCGCCCTTCCACGTCTGTGAAATGCCCAGGTGGGTCCTTGGCCGACTTTTTTGTTCTTTATATAATGTTGACCTCAACCCACCGACGTGACACTCTGTATAAGGGCAAGTACCTTTCCCTCGGTTCTGCAGATCTTAAAAACAATTAATTTAAAAATAGTAATTCTCTCCTTCACAGTTTATGCTTTAAATCTGTACGCAGGGCCCTGTGTCTCAGGGACACTGAAGTGTGAGCCGCACAATCCCAAGGACCTGGGTTGAGACCTGGGACCCACGTGAAAAAACAAATGAACTAACTAAAAATGATTCTCCCTCCTCTTCCTTCCTTTCTTATATGCTCTTCTTTCTCTCCTTCCTTCCTAGTGCAAAACAAACAAACAAACAAACGTGGCATGCCCTGGTGGCTCAGAAAGTACGTCTGTTTTCCACGTGGAGGGCAAGGACCGGAGTTTCAGACCCGGGGCCTGGAGGAATAACCAGATGAGCAAATAAATGAGATGCTTCCTCCTCCTCTCTCTCCCTGCCTGTCTACCCATCTTCATTTCTGCCTGCTGCTTCCAAAAACAGGAAAACTCATTCTTAAAAAGCCCTCTGAAGTCAAGCAGTCACAAAAAGACAAACACGGTTCGCTTCTAGTTGTGAGCTGCCTGGGGTGGGGGGAAAGGAGACGGATGGCTGCCAGGGTCTGGGGCGGGGTGGAGGGGAAGTCGGTGCTTAACAGGCTGAGAACTTCAGTTTTAAAAGATGAACAGTTTATGAGGTGGGTGGACAATAATGTAAATACCGTAAATGTACTTCATACCACTGGACTGTGCGCTTCAAATGCTTAAGAGGATATATTTTGTTTTATGAATCTTAACACAACGAAAAATATTTTCTCTCCAGTCATTAACATAATTTCCTTTATTTTGTTCTGCGATATTAAGCCTTTACTGGAAAGCTCTTAATCTGTCTGTAGGTGAAGGCCATGTGAGCTACAGACCCAATTTCACTGTTTTCCAAACAGCACTGACGCAACAATTTGATGTCCTTCCATCCAGCCTGACCACATTTAGAGGCAAGGACCAAGGAGATAATTAGGGTTAAATGAGGTCGTCAGGATGGGCCCCAGACTCACGGGCTGGTGTCCTTAGAACGAAAGGGAGAAGGGTGGACTTACTGTAGTACATACAGAAGCTGACTTAGGAGGACACACGCCTCACCCTACAGTGTGATAACGTGACATCACTTCACACTTAAAAAGAAAGCGGAAGCGACAGCGGGCACGTAAGCAAAGGGAGACTGAGAAGGCGCAGCAGCAGTTGTCATGTGCAAGTCAAAGAGAAAAGCCTCAAAGGAAACCAGCCGACAGGGACCTTGGCCTTCCAGCCACCAGAAGGCGAGAAATCAATTTCCGTTTCGGCCACACGACTGTGCAACTTTGTCGTGGCAGCAGGAGGCCATCTACCATTATGTCTTCTTCAAAATGGCTTTCACAAGGGACTAATTTTGCCACAGATCTTACACATCACTTCACTTTTACTCTGCTGCTCCCCTTACTCTTACCCGTGACTTCACTGTCTAAATGTCCATGCTTTCGCAGCCGGCGCGCACTGCTTGCAGTCACGTTTTCTAGCTCTTGCTGGCGTACAAGTGACTCTCCCCCGTGAGCCCCATGTGGCCCGCGGGGTCTGGGGCTCAGTGTTCAGCCTGTGCAGCCCTGTTGTTCCCCCTTAATCCTGACACTCCCCGACCCCGCTTCTGTCCCCACGGACCTCAGCGCCAGCTTCCTGCCTTCCTCCCCGTGTTAGCGCAGCCTCACATCCACTGACTCCAGCAGCTGCACCCAGAGTCCTTACCCTCCTCAGCACCTCCTTCCAAGGGTCATGCTCCTGCCCCAACTTATCATCCCCAATGACCAGGCCCGCCACAAACTCCTTCCCAAGCGGCCTGCCTGCCACTCCAGCTTTTAGCCCACGTATGCCAGCAACCTCAAACCAGTCAGTCTTTTTTAAAGGAAAAGTGCAGGCAGGAATGAAGGCCGGCAAGCAGGAAGAGGAGAGGGAAGTGTTTTATTTATTTTTATCTAGCTGTCCACACTGGTTGTTTCCCCGACCTCGGGTCTTGAACCAGGACCTGGGGTGTTCGTGGGACGGCTCCCAGAGCTACTAGACCGCTAGGCCACCAGGGCGCCCCCAAACCAGCAATTCTGCAGCCGCTGAGATCTAGCCCTGGCCTCCTGCACACCCTTCTCACCCAGCCTGGACTCTGCTGCACCCCGAGTCCTTCCTTTGAGGGGGTGAAACTTGACCGGAGACTCTGAAACGAAACTACAAAGACATTTGGGGGGATGACTGGAAAATTCTGTTGTAGGGACTGACTCTTTCATGGCACTTACGGAATGTGAAAGGCTATGTGGCTGCAGAGGGGACTGTCCTTACTTTTAGAAACGTCTACTAAAGTGCTCGGGTGAAGCGTGACAGTATCTGCAACTCCCAGTGGCTCAGGAAAAAGAAAGCGAGCACGGCGTAGACGTTTATAATTACTAAATCTAAGAGGAAGAAAGGTGCTCATGGTAATATTCTTTCAATCCTTCTGCATGTGAAGGGCAGAAGCGTGGGTTCAAGTATGCTTATAAAAATTCCTAAATATAACTTTTAAATATTAGGGTTATTAACCCTACGTATGAAAAAGAAAAACTTCCCTCAACTCACACCCCCGTCAGTTATCGCCTCACTGCTCTGATCCTCTTTAGAGCGGGGCGAACACACCCTGGCCTGTCTCAGAAACAAAGTTCAGGCACGCTCTGGTGGGACAGTGGTTAGACCTGCTGCCTCTGGTCAAGTGCAGTCCACATATATCCCCAGGACATGGGTTCGTGTCCTGGGGCCGGGGGAACAGCCCGGACGAACAACTACGTAAAACAAATAAAATGCTTCTTCCTCCTCTCCCTTCCTGCCTGCTCGCATTCACCTTCCCTTAAGAAAAAAGGAAAAAAAAACAAACAACAAACAAAGCTCTATCGGAACACAGTCAAGCCCACTCACTCAGTATCAGCCGCTTTCGCGACAACAGCAGAGAACCTGAGTGGTTGCGACTGAGACCAAAGTCCTTAAGCCTCAAGCACGATTGCTGGCCCCGTAACAAGAAGCTGGCCCACTCCTGCTCTCAGGAAGCATCTCAGGTTGCGGCCCTCACTGTCCGCCTGTCACTCCTCCCCACGCTGCTGGAACTGTCTCCACCTCACCAAGTCCACCTGGGCACCTGGGTTCCCCTCTGAGCCCCTCTCTCCACAGGTGGGAGACGCAGACGAGCGAGTGGACTCTAGAGACAGGCTCTGCCCGTTACCAACCAGGTCATCTTGGGCAAACTGCCTTTGTGCCTCAGTTTCCTCCTCCGTAAACAGAGAAACCAGCCTCCTCGCAGGGAGATGCTGTGTAACTAACGCAACACTCAAAGCACCTGAGCTTGTCCAGCACATGCTCACGCTCTGGGAGGATCAGCGACAACCGTGCCCGAGGCCCCGCTGACCTCGCCACCTCACCCACCCGCCCCGCGAACATTCATTCCCAGACGTTTCTCTGAAGGACACCTGCTGTCCTGACTGCCAGATGCTGCGCCTGTCCACTCTACCTCCACCCCCACATCGCTACAGGCTGACTCCTGTTATGTAAACTGCAGCTCAAATGTCACCCGAGAGGCCTGCCCTGAGTCCCTCTTACTCAGGAGCTGTCTCGCTTTACTCTGCCAGCTCTGCTCACAAACAGAAGCTCCGCTCATGTTCACAAATCCACGTGAATGAGTCCCCCTCCGAGGAAGGCAACCCTGTGGGTACCAGTCCCTTGGTGTCCTGTTCAGCGTGCCCCCATGACCCTCCATGTAAGTGCCTCACACATAGCAGGCAGTGACCGAGGGAGGATGGAACCACCGCATTTCAGAGTGCCAACAGGTGGACTCCAGAAAGATGCTGACATGTGGAATCCAAAAGAAAGGCCCACCTACCTACACTGGCCCAAGGCACAACGGACACACCTGCCACCCACGGCCCCAGCCCGCCGAGCCAGCACCCACCTGTGCTGTGCTCAGCCTCAGGAGCCTCTCACCTTCTCTCCGCTGTCGTGAAGTTGCTGTAGTTGCCGCAGCCGGCGCCCCTTCTCCAGCTGCTTCTGCAGCTCCAGCTCTGCCTCGTCCTCCTCCAGCACCTCTGGGGACTCGAATGTCGGCACTCCAGCCTCCTCTGCGGGGGACACAAGACACCCGCTGGGGACACACGAGCACAGACACGCACGCACACATCCACCCTCACCTCCTGCAGGCTGGCTGGGCTCCTCACCCTCATCACTGATGTCCATGTTCTCCACTCGGGTGTCATCTGACTGCGGGGGCTGCGGGGCGGGCTCCTTCTCCTCCTCCTCCTCCTCCTGGGCTTCCTCGCCCGCCTCAGGCAACCGGCGCCGACCCCGGCCCCGTAGTCTGAGGGAGAGGCCTCTCCAGTGAGCACCAGCCCCTCCACCAGCCTCGCCTTCTCCCAGCCCTGTGTCCAAGCCCACCTGGAACCAAAGTCCCCATCCTGAGTCTGGTCCCCAAGAGGCAGCAAGTCGTCAGCTCGCATCACCACCTCCTTCTCCTTCTTGCGAATCTTCTTCACCCTCCGCTTGGTCTTCTTAAAGGTCACCTGCGGGAAGGCACGGGGAGACCTGAGCGGGCAGGGGAAAGGCAGGCAGCCACGAGCCCTCAGCGTTACTCGGCCAGTGCTGCCCAGAGCACGTCCGATACACCAGCACCACGCGAGCGGGTGCACAGCAAGTCTGAGTTCGCTGTCCACCTGTGTCCCTGCAGTCATCCCGACGCGGATCCACGGGCACTTACCCACGTACTGCTAATCCAGAGGCGGCTCCTGCCACACACCTGTGTGTGTAGATGGTGCCTCGGGCTCACAGTTCAGTGCCTCAGCCCAGGCGAGGGGAGAGCCTGAACACAGACCGGCGTCCCTCTGGCTCAGCAATCCCTGCTCTGTCTACACCCCTGCTCCCCGCAGCCCCCCAGGGCTGCCACCTGCGTGTACCGCGAGGACCAGCTGGCCCTCCTTCTTGGCCTCCTGGGCAGCAGAGCCCAGCGGGCAGGGAGGCGCCAGCGCCCAGGTCCGAAGTGTGGCGTCGGGGTGGGACTCACCATCTCCTCGGGCGTGAGGTACTCAGAGGCCAGCCGGGGCCCGACCGTGCTCAGGGACTGTGCCTGCAGCCGCAGCTTGGCCCGGATCTCCTCCAGCTCCCGCTCCCTCAGGCTGTCAGCTGTGCCACCCTGTGCCAGGCGGAAGGACTGTGGCCGCTCTCCCTCGAGCTCCTCGTCGTACTTGGACAGGATGGAGCGAGGCTTTTGCTGCAAGAAAGGTTTCAGTTGGGACCCAGCCTGGCTCCTGAGAAGCCACAGTGCCACCGCCCCTCGCAGCCTGCGGCCGCCCGCCTACCTGGGCCAGGTCGTCCACACTCTCGTCCTCCGCGTAGGGCAGGTAGTCGGGCTTCTTCTTCCGCAGTGCCACGTTCTTCTCCGCCCGCTCCTTATCCACCAGGTTCACGTTCACCAGCACATCCTCCTCTTCCTGCAGCACACCTGCAGGAGGTGGGCGGGGACGGCACCATTCACCCGCGCCCCAGCCCAGCGAGGCAGCGCCCCAGCCAGGGTCCCTTCCACTCACCTTTGTCCTTGAGGGTGAGGATCATCGTCTCCCCCTCACGGAAGGCATCGATAGCGTGCTCCACAGTGAGGCCCTGCAGGTCCCGGGCACTGTACAGGTCCTGGCAGAGAGGGCAGGTCCAGGCGTCAGGCACCCCACCCACTCGGCCTGGATTCCAGGACCAAGGACAGCGGTGTCCTCGCCCATTGGCAGCTTCAGCCTCACCTGCCGCCTCTGCTCGAACTCCTCCTCCACCAGCGTGCTGACCCCAAACTCTTGGTCCATTTCCTCCAGTAGCTTGGCCTATGGGATAGGCGGGGAAAGCGATGACCTCAGGCCGCTTAGCATGACCAGAAGACACACGGGGCGCTACTGAGAGGAAGCGCCAAGAGGCTCGGCCTTGCAGGCAAGCTGCTGGGAAACCAACGCCGATGCCCCGATCACGACCTCCTGCCTGAGCAATCTCACTTCCCAAGGGTCAGTCTGCTGCCTCAGTAGCCACGCAGGCCACCTTGTAACTAGGTCCAGCTGCCCAAGTCCTCACCCGCTTCTCTGCCAGGTCCTTCTCTTTCTGAAGCTGCCGGCTCCTCTCGATCCAGGCTGCGGTGTCATCCAGCCAGGGGTCATCCTCTCCCAGGGTCTTTATCTTCCTGAGGAGGGCAGAGAGTGACCATCTTGGGAGCCCTTCTTCTGGCCCTCCATACGATTCCCGAGTTGCACAGTAGCTTCCCTGGCCCCTCTTGTCCGCCTGGCTGGAACTCTCACCCCAGCTTTTGGTTCAGCAGGCGCTTTTCTTTGGCTGCTGCCAGCTTCTCCCGCAGCTCTTCTCGCTGTCGTAAGGCCATGGGGTTGATGACCTCAGCAGCCACGGGCTCCTCCTTGGTGCCCGCCTCTGGAAGGGGGGCCCAGACGTGAGGCCATGCCTGCCCATGGCTGGGGGGAGAGGAGGGAGCCACTCACCCTGCCCCCTTCCAGCTCAGCGGGCCAGAAGGGGCCAGGAGAGGGGTGACCAATCTTTACCTCCCTTCCTCTTCATCCCCACAGTCCTGTGTCACCCGTGTGGCACAACAGGACCCTCCACGCCTTCTCAAATCCCTCTAATCGTGCTTAATAAAAAAAACTAAAGCTAAAACCAACACCCACACAGCCCAGACGGACCTGCAGTAATTGCACATTCCCCGCCCCCCCCCACCCCCATTGATGTCCCTCACAGCCAGGGTGAGTGTGCAACACCCGACAGGTCACATTTAAGGAATAAGCTGGGTCCCAGATCCCCACGAGGAGAGCAAGGAGGGGCTGACTGGTGCTGAATCTGTGTTCCAACGCCAATTCTTGAAAGATCTCTTCAGATGGTCACTCCTCTCCACCCAAATACCTTCCCCCTCTTCATCCTCAGCCCTATACTCACCCTTCTTAACGGCATTGACCTCCAAGGGTTTCAGCCCCAACTTTGCACGGAGTTTACTGTGGACAAGAGATTAAGCGTTAAGAGGCTGTCCAAGAAATGGGGGCATCAAATGCGTTTCTGGACAGAGGGTGGGAAACTGGTGGGACAGAGTGCTCCTAAGGGTTCCAAACACAGGGCCTGACCCAGGCAGCCTAGGGCACTAGGAAGGGCACCAGCCTCCAAGCCAGGGAACGTGGGTACAGGCCTGGGTCCACCCCAACCACAGAGAGCCATTCTTCCTCTTGAGAAGGGTCCTGGAGAGTATCTCAAGTGATCAGTTAAGATGATTTACGTGATCAGCCTTCCCATGCAGCTGCCCAGAAGCCACCTACCTCAAGAGAAAAAAGCAGAAACATAAAGGAAACAGTACGTACTTGGTCTCCTCAATGCTGAGTGACGAGGCATCTCCTGAGCTAGCTTTGGAGCTGGCAGCTGGAACAAGAAGAAACACGGTGCAGGGCTGAACAAAGGTCACATGCCAGCACACCTGGCTCCAGATGCAGTCCCCAAGACGAGGGCCCCTCACCAGCATGCGACCTTGCTGAGACACCAGGAAGCCCGAGTCCCTGGGTCTGAGAATCCTGCCACTTCATGTACCTTCCTTTCCTGACCCCAAAGATGCAACTTTCTGCATCCCTCTTTGTCAACTCTTCATTTCTGCATGTAGCTTTCAACCTGTACTGCGCTTCCCTAGCCTCACTCTGAAAAAAGTCTATCTAAACGCCAAGATTAAACACCATGTTTTTCATAAAGTCTTGTTCAATTATCGATCAGAACGAACTGCGATCCCCTGAGGTCCACAGCACGGTCAATCATTTCTAGGTCTGTTTCTCCCCACAGGACAGGGTCATGTTGGCAGCAGGACTGTCCTCTGTGCAATTCATTCAGTCAAGAACCACTCACTTACAAGTGGTGCCTGCTCTGTGCTGGAGGCTGGAGACAGAGACGAGCATTTTGAAGCTCCTCTACCCACCTTACAAACAGCAAGTAACTTCGCTGGATACTGTGGTCAGAAACTATACTAGAAGGTGAGTTCTTCCAACCAGCTACCACCATAAGCTCATCCTTCCATATCCCCACCCAACAAGCAACCTCTTCTCCTTTCATCCCACATGGACCCTGGCTCCTAACCCCTCTAGACTCTCCAAGGTGACCAGTTTCCTTCTTTCTAAAGCCAGTGGATTTTTTTTAATTTTAAAAGGAACCACAAAGACAAGCAAGTAGAGAGGCAGGAAGAGCAAGGAGGATGACACTTTTTGTTTTATTTAGTTGTTCACCTTGGCTGTTCCCCTGTCCCAGGTCTCAAACCTGGGTCCTTGGGATGTTCGTGAACTATGTCCGGTGGCCTTATCTGCTAGGCCACCAGGGTACATCTGAATTTTTTTTAAAAAAGGAATGGTGCAGGCAGGAATGAAGGAGACAGGCAGGTGGGCAGAAAGAGAGGAGGAAGAAGCATTTTATTTTATTCAGTTGTTCATCTTGGCTGTTCCCCCTTGTCTGGGGTCACGAATCCAGGTTTTGGGGATGCATATGGACTATGCCAGCCAGAGGCTGTGGGTTTAACCGCTAAACCACTATGGCATATGCCAGTCCAATGGATTCTTTTTAGCTTTAATTTTGCTTGATCTCCTGGAGTGTGTCACACTGTTGACCACTCTCTGTCCTAATAAAGCTCTCTTCTCACAGATCCCATGACACACAATTCTACAACTTTCCGGGCTTTTTGGCTATTCTACCTTTGTGAAGCATCTTTTTCCCCCTACTACTAAAATATCGGCATTTCTCAGGTTCTGCTCCTAATCCTGGCTCCTCACACCTCTCTCAGGAGACTTCATTTACCACCTATTTCTTTCCAGTCCAAACCCCAGGTTTCTCCACACACGTAAAATGGAACATGCTGCAAAAACGAATTATCTTCCCCTAAAAGTCTGCTTCTCTTTGAAACTCAATTTCAGCACACATTATACTCCCAAATGCTCAAGCCAAAATTCAAGGAGTCATCCTCAATTCCTTCTTTGTCTTTCCACCATCATGCATGCTAAGCTCTGTCGATTCACCCTCCAAAATACCACTTCGATCTGTGTATCTTTCCTGGGTGGAGGCCACCATCAGCCCTCCTCACAACCTCCCTCACCTCCAGTCTTGACTACTCTGGACCCAGTTCCAAATGCAAAATATAAACAAGAGCAACTCGCTCCCCGACTCGAATCCATGGCTCCCTCCTGCCCTCGGGACAAGTTCCAATTTCTTAATAGGGCCCACAGGGCCCTTGGTGTGCGGTGCTCGGACCCTAGCCTATCTTACAGCCTCGACTCTCCACTACATGCCTTACACGATTTGCCCAACACGGGAACCACATCCATTCATTTCTTCACCCGACACGTTTAACTGAGGTCCTGGGATGTGCCCAAGGAAGAAAACAATCCCTTTCCTCGGGGAGTTTAGCAGAGAGCCCGGGGGCTCTCAGGCCCGGAGTGCTCCGCCCCCACATCCGTGGCCCGCCCACCCGGGACTCCCGGGCCAGAGACCCCAGCACCCTAGGCCCCGCCCCTTACCGGCCTCGTAGCCGTCATCGCGCTTCTCTCGCTTCACGCGCCGCTCGGAGGGCTCGGCCTGGCTGCGCTCCCGCCCGTGCGCGCCGCTGCGGACCTCGGCTTCGCTCCCGCGCCGCCCGCTCCCGCGCTCGCTCCCACGCTCCCGGCTCCGCTTTCGTCGTTCGCCACCACTGCTGCCGCCGCCGCCGCCGCCACCGCCGCCGCCGCCGCCGCCGCCGCCGCTCCGGTGCTTGTGTTTTTTGTGTTCCCGGTGCCGCGGCGGCTGCTCGGTGGTGCTTCCGGTGCCGGTCGCCGTCGTCGTCCCAGTCGCCTCCTTCTCCCCGCGGTGCTTCTTTGACGACCCCATGGTGCTCTGTCCGCCCCGAGCCGGGCCGCCGCCGAGCCCCGACGACGCAGGAGGAGAACACTTCCGGGTCGCCGGGCAGCTCCGTCGTGTTGCCGGAAACCAAGAGCGGCCGCTTCCGGGGTTTGCCTCGGAGCCGCCCCAAAGGATCAAGGGAAGGCCGGATTGGGCCCTCCTGCGCATTCGCGGCTGCCTCCCGCGGGGGGAGCGAGGCGGTCCCACTGCGCATGCGCTCCTCCAGGTGTGCGGACTGGTTGGTGCAGAGCCGCTTGCTCAACTTTGGCTTGGAGGCCGCCTCAGCCAGGATTCCCGTAGTTGAAAGGCTCTCTCCCCTTGCACCCGTACCGCGGTGGATGCTCGTTGCCCCGTGGGCCTCCCGTGGGCACCTCCCGCCTCTCCAGGAGGTGTCCTTGGTGGGCTCCCTGGGATCTCTTTGGTGTTGGACGACAGACACAGTGTGTTCTCAGAAGACTCCACCAGGCAGCCCCGGAGCCCCCGGAACCAACGTTGTCAGCACGCACTGCCTTATCATTCCCTTGGGGGAAAAAAACCCTCTCCCTGTGAAAGAGGCGTGCACACGTGAAAGTCCAAACAAGTCGGCCAAATTCTGTGAAAAGATCGTGTAGGAATGTACTAATTTAAATAAGCAGGCGCCCCTCACCCCACCTGCTAGATAGAGACGCTTTTTGGAGACTTCTCTAGGGATTCCCTCACATTACCCTTTCAAAACACCCTTTGTCTGCTTCTTAAATATTCAGAGCCAGGGGCGGTTAAAACCTCTTATAACAAGTAGGTGTAAACCAGACCAGCCTGCTCAAGGGCATTTGTTATTTTAGGAAAAAAAAAAAAGCCCACCCAGTCTACCGGGGTTCAAATCCTCCTACTCAATAAACCTCTTAAATATTATATAATTTCGCCAACTTCAGCTTCTACTTCGGTTATCAGTTGGTGAACCACAGAAGCACAGAACCACAGAAGGGACAGAGAAACTGCCTAAAATCACCTGGGGCATCAAAGAAACCGGTTAGGTAGTTCCACACAGGACCTTTGAGCTCACCCACCTTTCTGGAGCTCCCCTCACGGTGACGGTGAGTTCTCCTGAGTTCGGGGTTTTCCAGATCACGGTGACCCTTCCCTTGTGCTGTCTGGGATTGGACAGGTTGTCCAGGAATTCCTCAGAGGTGGGAATTTCACAATTGGCTGGATTAGCGTTAGTGTGACTTCTGTCCTTCAGAGGGATTAGGTATGATCCCTGTGAAACTTGCAAGAGGCTCCCTAAAACCCAAGGAACTAAAGATCTCAAAATAGAAATGGCCAAGGTAGGGCACTTAGGAGATGCTGTGAGCTGATATATTTTCATATATATACACACACATATAAATTTGTACATGTAATATATAGTATATGTGCATATATAATATATATGTGTGTATGTATATATACAT
The DNA here is from genome assembly GCA_004363575.1 of Solenodon paradoxus. Classification (NCBI taxonomy): domain Eukaryota; kingdom Metazoa; phylum Chordata; class Mammalia; order Eulipotyphla; family Solenodontidae; genus Solenodon; species Solenodon paradoxus. The sequence goes on from RJWH01005490.1 coordinate 41,458, forward strand.
GTACTTAGTACATGTATGTTTATGTCAAAGCTAGGTTAAGTTGCTGCTTCAACTTACACAAGAATGCCGTTAGATTTTTTTTAATTAGAGAGAAATAGAATCTTTCCCAGGGAAATGTTTGTCATCTAAAAGATAAATGATTTAAATAATTAATATCGATATCTCTAGCAATAAGCTTTATTAGTCTCCTGACTTTTTTGTTGTTGGTAATTTAAAACTAAAACTTAAGGCTTTACTGAGTTATAGTAAATAATGGAAATGCATTAAATATCTAGGTCACATTACTAAGATATTCATTCCTGAAATTAGGTTAACATTGGCCGAGAAACTTATAAATTGGGTTAATAAGGTGTCTTTTGCCACCTTGAGGAATTGTACTATGAGAAAGCATGTATCATTTTGTGAGTCTTCCAATCTAAGAAAAAAGTGAATGAAATGGACTGTATTTACAAGTGCTTAAAATTAAGAAAAATCAGGGATTTAAGGGTTAAGAATCCTAATTAATGTAAGAAATGAAAGCTAATGAAAATATTACAGGGAAACAACAGTCTGTCACCCCCAAAATATAACCTTTAACACATACATATGTATATACATACACATGTGTATATATATGTATAATGTATGTATACTGATCACAAGAGTCGCTGAGCACTGGGTTGATAATCTGGACATGGGATGCATGTGGATTTCATCCACTAGGCCACCAGGGTGCACCTTGGATGACTTACAGTTCTGAGAAGACATCAAGTGCCTTTCAGAGCTATAATTTTGTATGTGTATAAACAGATGTATATATACACATACACACCTTTAATATTTTATATACATACATACATTTATTGACAAAGAAAATTAGTCAAATTAAGATTTTTTTCCAAGGAAACATACAGGCAGGGATGAAGGAAAGCAGAGGCAAGCAGAAAGAGAGAGGAGGAGGAAGCACTTTATTTTATTTAGTTGTTCATCTTGGCTGTTCTCCCCGGCCAAGGTCTTGAACCAGGGATCTTGGAATGGATGTGGACTTCGCCACAGTGAACTGGCCCATTGTACTACCAGGGATCAGCCAAATGTTTTTTCTTTTCTTTTTTTTTTTCTATTTTAAAGAGAGGAAGGAAGGAATGGAGGGAGGGAGGGAGGGAGGGAGGGAGCATCTGAGGAAGGAAAGAAGGAGGAGGAGGAAGAAACATCTTTATCTATTTAGTTTTTCTTTTTCTGTTTTTTTGCTCCAGCCCTGGGTCTTGAACTTAGGTTCTTAGGCTATATGTGGTCAGCACACCAGCATCTCAGCGCTCTGAGCCACAAGGGCATGTCCCCCCAATTTTTTAAAAGGAAAGGTGCAGGCAGAAATGAAGGCGAGGAGCACCCAGGCATCCTAACGGTTTAGTTCATTTGACACGTATACACTAAGGTCCCCCATTCAAGACCCGGGGGCCCCAGAAACAACTAAATAAATGAAATATTTCTTCCTCCTCTTCCTGCCTGCTTGTCTTCATTCTTGCCTGCATTTTTACTTAAAAAAAAGTGTTTTAAACCAGTAATCTGTCTGAAAATCATCCGTATTCATATTGGGTTATTTATTGTTTGCATTATGAAGGTTTATAATAGTTGTATTGGCATAATTTGGCTAAAATATTATAGTGATAGAAAACTAGTTCTTCATGTATCTTTTAGCAATGCTTACTTTTACTGTTACACCATCAAAATGTCCTTGTTTATCTTAAGAACTGTTGTCTTTAAGGAATATTATATCACTGTTGGAGATATCTTAATCTTACTTTTACACCAAGTATATATTAGGGAAGCAAAAAAATTAACGAGAACAATTTATACTAAGCCATAATGGTGGGTAGTCTGTACCCGGTTATTTAATTAATAAGCTATTAAGTTTCATAATTTCAAGAATTCTTTTACTTCATTTATCACCCTGGATTGGGTTTTTGTCTTTGTTTTAAAGGAAAGTTTCGAACAGGAATGAAGGGGAGCAGCGAGAGGCAGGAAGGGATAGAGGGGAGGAAGAAGCACTTTATTTATTGTGTTTAGTTCATCATCTTGATGGCTCCCGGCCAGAACCGGGACACAAATCCAGGACCCTGGATACTGCTGCTCCACCAGGGTGTGCCCTGGATTGGGTATTTCAAGGACCTCTGCCAGGAGCTCCAGATGAAGCTATGTGTCTGTGGACACCGTGAAATTGAGGGCAAAATTATGCACATCTGTATGTGAGAGCTGTTTTTATTTTCTTGAGGAGCCGTAACTTAAAAGCCCAGTTCACAAAATACCTTCACACATACACACACACACACACACACACACACACACACACACACACACACACACACAATAGCTCAGTCTGGCCGCCAATCTCACCCTCTGCTGGGGTGTGATGGAATCGCCCCTTGAAAGATCTGCTCCATCCCCATAGGGCAGAGGCCATTCTGTCCTACTTGCTCTTAAGTTTCTAGGACTCAGCACATGTGATGAGTAGGAGTGGGGGTCATTATTCTGTGGGATGCCCCAGTCCAGGAGCAGGGGCAGAGCTGTGTGAGCTGGAGTGGGCAGTCAGAACAGCCAGAGCTCTGGGGGAACATGGGGACCAGCTAAGCCTGCTGCCTACCCACCTGCCAACTCCCATTCCCCATCCTCGGCCTCTCCCCACTGCCAGCAGAAACCCCACACTGTGTTTTCCACAAAGCATTTAATTTTTCTCTCAGGGACTGGACTCCCAGTCTGGGCTGGGAGCGGGGTGCCTGGCAAGCTGACCGCTGGTGGTGGGTTCTGTCCTTGAGGGGCTCCTCGAAGAGTGTTCCATTCTCACCCTCACTGACCTGTGACTCCTTAAAGATGAAGACACAGAGAGAGGCCTCTGGGCCCCACTGGTCCCATGCCCACCCATGTCCAAGGAGACCTGGGCTGCAGGAGGGATGGCCCAACTGATGCTGTGGACCCACAGCTGTCTCCTATTCTGTTTGACCCTGGGCAGGAAGGTGACTTTCCCTCCATGAACCTCAGTTTCCTTATTTTGAATGGGGCCTTATAATCTCTGCTCTGCATCGCGTTGTCCTAAAGCAGAAGGCACACACACAGTGGGCGACAGCTGTGGCATCAGCCTAGGAGAAGTCTTGGTGTGTGACTGCTCAGGTGGTTGCAGATCCCCAGGCTGGCTCTGCTGCTTATTCTCTGCTGTGACCTTGGACAAGACCCTGCAGGGTCATTAGCTTCCTCGCTGGGAAGTGGGGGGAATAACCTAGCCCTGCCTTCCCAGGGAGACGTGGAGTCCCAGGTCTGGGGAAGGCCCTGCAGACTGCTAGAGCGAGGCAGCGCCTTCTAGGCCAGGGTGGACAGGGAGGGCTTGGATGTAGCTGCCCTCAGTGTTCCCTGAGTCTTCCCCCAGGCGGGAGAGGGCCGGGAGACAGCTGGGGGAGCCTCTGCAGGGGCCAGGGTGTGGGTGTGCTCTTTCCTCCATGCGGGGCAGAGCCATTCCCTGTCCTCACCTCGGTTTCCTGGGGGTGCCCTTCATGTCCCCCTTTCCTGCCTCTGCCAGCAGCTGCTCCTCATCCAGTCCCAGTGCTGAGAGCACCTGGGAGAAGCGCCGGGTCACTGTGAGCCTGGCATTAGCCTGAGGGGAGGGAAGACCGGTCCAGTTGGGCTGCAACCCCAGGTCCCATCTAAGGAGATCTGCCCCCACCGGCTTCCTGCCGGCCCAGGTGCCCTCTCTCACCTGCATGGCCTGCTGGAACAGGTAGGGCCGGACTTGCACCCTGTGCTGGATGTCCTGTAGCTCCTCCTGGTACTCAGCGAAGCGCTGTCGCTCTTGGCACCTGCAGGGAAGTTGGGCCTCTGGAGCCAGCACGTCCCCAGTCCCGGGCCCTCTCGTCCTCCCTGAAGATTCATGTCCTCCCCTGTACAAAGCCATCTTTGTGAGCCCCATCTTCACCCTGGATTCCTTCTGAGATGAGTGGAGTGGGGTTATTTGCCCCATTTTACCTCGGAGAAACCTGAGGCTCAGGAGGGGTGCGGGACTTGTCCAATGGCACAGCTGGGCAGTGAGGGTTCAAGTCCCAAGCTCAAGTGGCAGAGTTCTCACAGCTCGACTCTCCTCCCAGCCACCCCCTCAAAAGAGGGGCCAGCGCTGGCTGCTGAGCGGCCACTGCCCCGCCCGCCCGTGCCCAGACCCTGCACCTGTGAGGGGGAAGGGCGCCTGTGGCTTTGGATGAGGCCCCGCTCTGGGCTCCAGAGGGTCAAACTCACCAGTGTTCTCTGTGGGGCTTTAAAGCAGGCAGCTTAGAAAAGGGCACAGAGGAACTAAAGAAATACCTGCGGCGTGCCCTGGTGGCCTAGTGGGTTAGTGCACTGGGCCCAGCCCACATGCATCCCAGATTGCTGGTTCAAGACCTGGGGCTGGGACACAACCAAGATGAACAACTAAAGTGCTTCTCTTCCTGCCTCTGCTCACCTTCATTCCTGCCTGCATCGCTCCTTTAAAAAAAAAAAAAGAAGAAGAAGAAGGAAAAGGAATATATTGCAGTTGGACGAGAACTACCCCAGAAGGATTAAGATTCCACCAGGGAGGCTCAAGTCCACTCAGGAAACCTGGTTTGAGCATTCTGCACTTACATCTTTTAAACATGTCCTGGCAGCGAGAGGGGCCCTTTGGCCACACCACGCAGGAGACCCGGTCTTCTTCCCCCACCGACAGGGCAGACAGCTCCCAGAGCATGCTGGGCCCTGGCACGAGTGTGGGCCCTGCGGGAACCACCGTCTTCCTAGGCCTTGTGCCGGGACCAGACCCCCCTCCCTCTGTTTGAGAAAAGCAGATGGACTGAGCCCTGGGCAGGGACAGAAGTTACTACAAGAAGGCGTCGCCACCATTGCAGAGGGAATTTATAGCAGGTATGGGGCAGGGGCGTAGCACGAGCTGGCATTCAGGCTCTGTCTTGCCCGTGATGTCATGAACATTTTCCCTGCCTGCTTGTTCTTTATTTCTGTTGTAGTGGAGAAGGTGCCCGTGTCTTGGAGTCCCAGACGAGAGAGGGAGCAGTGTCAATGGATGTCAGCCCTGTCCACCGTCTCCCACCTTTTCTGCGCCTGCCCCTCCTGGGCAGGGCAGAGTCCCCAGGGTGGCTCAGAGCAAAGGTCACAGGCTGTCAGATTGAGAGACCCCATGGGAAGATCTGCTCTCAAGCAGGAAATGAAAAGGATGTGTTTGAAATAATCCTCTGGGGACATCTGCCCCGTGGAGTGCTGCATATTAAACCTCCTGTCTATTTTAAAAACAGCGAACCTGTAATGCCCTGATGGCTCAGTGGTTAAGTCTGTAACTGCAGATGACGCAGTTCACATAAAACCCTGTGTTTGCAGCCCTGGACTGGGGAGGAAAACAACCAATATGAACAACTAAATGGATAACTAAATGCTTCCTCCTCTCTCTGTCTGCCTTCTTGTTTTCATTCCTGCCTGTTTCCTTCCTCAAAACAAAAAAATAAACCTTGAAGAAAAACAAAATGGTTCGCGTTGGTGGAGTAGCAGTTGGGTCAGCCACCTCCCGAGGGGCGCAGTCCGTGTACAACCTGATGACCTCATGTCCTGGGTGTGTGTGTGTGTGTGTGTGTGTGTGACAACCAATGTGAACAACTATGTGGAAAAAAGAAAACCCAAAAAGACAAAAAAAAAACAACCCAAAACAATACACTTGGCTCTCCCTGGTGGCTCATGTGTTAAGCCCATACATAGTCTAAGGATCTGGGTATGTGACCCAGGGCTGGGAGGACAACTAAATAAAATGCTTCTTGATCTTCTCTCTTTCTTCCTGCCGGTTTGCCTTCCTCTTAAACAATGAATTGGATGTCGGCAAGGAGAAGGCAGCTCCCAACACTGGCCAAGGATTCCCTGAAAACACACTTGACCTCTCAGCTCAGAGGCCTCACTTCCACATTTATAAAGTTGGGGGCGACAAGATAGCCTTAAAAGTAGGGGATCACAGCCCCACTCAGTCCTTGGACGCCCTGCAGAAGGCGGGAGCCCTCCTGTCTCTCAGGGGCTCCCACTCGCTTGGACCCAGTACTTCTCTGGGATGAAACGAAACATGGCATGGGGGGCTGCCCTGGTGGCGGCCCCAGGAGGCACTCGCCGTCCTGGTGGTGGTGACACTGATTTGTGTTGTCTGTTTCAGGGCTTTCTGGTTCAGTGAGACAGGGTGGCTAACTGCCACCTGGGTGCACATCCCAGCTTGGTCCCTCACTTGTGACTTTTGAAAGATACTCCAAACCTCAGACTCCCTGTCTGTAGAATTATTAATGTAATGATCATACCTACCCAATGGGCTTGTTATGAGTCCTACAAAAAAAAAAAAAAAAAGCAAATCTGCTTTTAAATCATAATTTTTCTAAAATAGTCAAAACACAGGAAGAGAACGAAGCAGATGACTTTTCCCCTGACCTCAGACAGTGGTTGGCTCCAGGAAGGGGATTATAGGCACCACGTACATTCTAGAAGGACCGTTCTGGTAATACAATCATTCCCTCCTTACCGGAGGGGTGTATGTTTCAAGACCCCCAAAGGGTGCCTGAAATCTCCATTGTACCAAATCCTGTGTATACTATGTGTTTTCCTATATATACATACCTGTGATGAAGTTTAATTTATAAACTGGGCACACTAGGAGATTAACAACAACTAATAATAGAATAATTATAACAATATACTCTAATAAAAATTAGATGAATGTGGTCTCAAAACATCTTTTTTTTCTTTTTAAAGGAAAGATGCAGGCAGGAATGGAGGTGAGTAGGCAGGTGGGCAGGGAGAGAGAGGAGGAAGAAGCACTCTACGTATCTTATTTAGTTGTTCATCTTGGCTGTTTCCCTGGACCTTGGGTCCCGAACCAGGGACCTGGGGATGTATGTGGACTATGGCCAGTGAGCTAAACCACTAGGCCACCAAGGTGCATCTCTTTTTTCTTTTTTCTTTTTTTTAAAGGAAAGATGCAGACAGGAATGGATGCGAGCAGAGGCAGGCAGGCAGGAAGAGAGAAGAGGAAGCAGTCCTTTATTTTATTTAGTTTTCATCTTCCTTGCTCCCTCGGACCCAGGAGGTGAATCTGGGTCCTTGGGATGTATGTGGACTGCGCCAGTCCAAGGCAGGTGACCGAACCACTAAACCACCAGGGTATGCGCTCTCAAAATATCTCATTGTACCTTATATTTCAGGCTGCAGTGACTGCAGGCAACTGAACCATGGAATAAGAAGCCTCAGATAAAGGGGACCCTTTACAGTAAGTCTTCAATTAATGTCATTCATAGGTTCTTGAAAAGGTCAACCACAGGCAAAAAGATAGACAATGAAAACGGGTCCTTGAGTACTGTTTCAATCACGGGCAGCTGAGATTACTTTTCCCATCAGTATCATAATGAAATGACAAAGAAGCAATGTTACTGGAGGACCTGCTGCTTTTGCATTTTCATAATAAGCATGCCTGGCACTTGAAATCAGGCAACATTGTAACTGGAAGATTCCCACAGCTGCAGGGATTGTTAGCATTTATTTTTCTCAATCCCTCCCTGGTCCTTGAGCTTTACATGGTCTGCGCAGGAGTAGCTCCGCCTGAGTGCCGGAGTCACTTCGTTCTGCCAGGAGTTATATAGCCTCGGACCAGTCCCCTGTGCCTCAATGTCTTCATCTGCCCGGTGTGGCCCAGTGGCCCTTTCTGCCTCTGGGGCAGCTGGATGGCCACCCTCCTGTGGAGGCTCGGCTCCGGGAAGATGAGGGCGGGTGTCCCGGGGCCTGGTCTGACGCCAGCTCTGCCCCGCAGGCCCTCGGCAAGCCGGTTTCCTACCTCAGCTCCTCCAGCTTGCGCTGTGCGGCCCGGGGCCCCCGGCTGCCCCTGGGCACGTAGGCTGCCAGGCAGCGAGCCACCTGGTGCTGCACCCGCTGCTCCCGGGCTCGCCGCTGCTGCGCCTGCTGCCGCTCCTCCTGCTGCTGCTGCTCCAAAGCCCGAAGCAGGTTTCTTGGGAGGCAGGGGTGGGAAGAAGGACGGGAGAAGTCTGCAGGGAGCAGGAGGCTTGGGGGGGGCCAGGGACCAGGTAGAGGAGTAAGAGACCCGGAAAGGAGGGACGGCGGGAGCCCGGAGAGCCAAGATCCCGGAGAATGGCCTTTGTCAGGGACTGTCACGTGGAGCAGGCATCTGAAGGCTCCGTCCTCAGGCCCAGCTTAAGGCTCTTCCTGGGAGCCTCCTGCTCTCCAGCCAGCGGTGTCCTCAGTTCTGGGACTCGTCAGCGCTGTGCGGCTCACAGCGCACACTGTGACCTCACCTGCCTTGCTGAGCAGCTCTCCTTGAGGGTGAGGACTGGGGCTGGGGGCTCTCACTCTCTCCAGCCCGTATCTGTTAAGGGCTGTGATAACCCTTATTGAAGGAGAGTTGGTTGGATGGACAGACTGATGGATGAATAGAAGGGAAAGAGGAGCAAAATGGTGGCAGGATGAATGTGTGGTGAGGGATGATGAGCGATGTGGATATTTGAACAGACGACACTGAACCAGAGCTGGAACATTCTTCCCTCAATCTCATGGTCAGTTGCTTCTTGTCAATTATGTCTTTACTCAAACGTCAGGGCAGGAGAAACTTTTCCTGACCGGCCCGTCTACCTCCAGATCTTTTCCACATCTAGCTACACATATTGTTCTTCTCTTTATTTATTATCCTTCTTCCCAAGTGGAATGTGAGCCTCGTGAGAGAAGGGGACTGTAGCCTGTCCTCTTTACCACCAGTGTACCCCCAGGGGAGAACCTAACGAATAAAGTCAGTGCTGGTGAGTTCATGTGTGTTTGAATCGCAGTTCCACAAAAAAGGTGTGAAATAAAGGGGCTGATGAAGTAAGTCATTCGCTCAGGACCAACCACGTGCCAGGTCCTGTGGAGAGTACCAGGGTGGCTGTGGTCAGTAAGAACTGGCACCTGCCCTCAGGGAGCCCTCAGTCTGTACACGGGGCCAGATATGTCCAGCACCCCAGTGCAGTGAGGTGTGGTAAGGGCTGTGGAGAGCAGCGTGGAGGCGAGTTCCTGAAGGGACACCTGGTTGGAACAGGAAAGATGCAGCCGAGTCAGCTGGTAAATAAGGGAGAGGGGCAGTCTCCGGAGAGAAAAGAAGGGACATTCCAGTCACTCTGACCAACCAGCTGGCATGGGAGTCAGAGTCTTCTTAGCAAGCGATCTGGACTTTGTCCCAAGGGCACAGGGAAGCTTGGAAGGATTTCAAGCAGGGCTGACAGGACACAACTTGAGGGGCGGTCTCAGAAGGGAATGGGCTCATGTTCCAGCCAGTCACCAAGGTCTGCTGAGCCAGTCTGCAAATCTCTCTTGAATGCATATCCCTCTCTCCATTCACATACCACCTGGTTCAGGCCCTTAATATCCCCCACATAGACAATGCCACAACCCTCTCCTAGCCTTTTCCCTCTGCTCCCAAGTCTCTTGTACAAGCCCCAAGTGAAACAGTAATCTAATTCTCGTGCCATCTTTGGTATTTGCCCATCTGTCTCCTTTTCCAACTGACCTGAAGCTTCTTAGGGCTGAGGCCAAGTTTTTTTTAATTTTTTTTTAAATCTTCTATCACGAGGGCCCATGAGTAGAGATAATCAATACATGTTGCATTAATCACTTACTTAATAGATTAATGAATGGAAAGAAGATGGAAAATAAAAAGTAGTTTATGTCAATGGACAGTTGATTAAGCCGATGAAGAGATGGATGGAAGGATGGTTGGACGATGTATGGATGGGTGGATGATGGATGGATGAATGGATGGGTGAATGGATAGATGGATGGGTAGGTGGATGGCTGGATGGATGATGAAGGGATGGCTGAATGGATGATGGGTGGATGAATAGATAAATAGGTCATCAGAAAGACTAGTAAGTAGAGAGGTAAAAAGAATACATATGAAGATGAATGATTAGACATCGCTTAGAGAACTGAGAACCGATTCCTTCTCTACTTCTTACTTTTGGTTCCTGCCCTCCTCCTTCTTCCCCATCCCCATCTTCCTCCTTACCTGGTGGCCTCCTGTCGTTTTTGAAAGGTGCGGTTGGGGAAGTTGGCAAGCAGGTACGTCTCATCATCTCTCAAGGCGGGGGCCTTCCCGCCTCTGCTGGAGTTCTGGACAGCAGCCGGGAGAGCTTTTAAGGGCAGCTTTTCAGCGCCTATCCACAGTGGGACAAGTCAGGGGCTGCCCTCTCACCCGCCACTCTGGGCAATCCCTCTAACACTGGAGCCCAGCCCAGTCCTGTCTTAACTCCTGGCCGGGTCGTTGGCTCCCCAACCTCTACCCCCCGCTATGTAGCTTCCAGAGAAGCAGGTGCCAAGCCCCATCCTCACCGCATTCCAAGCCTGGCTGTAGGCGCCTCTGCAGCTTCTCCAGGGCCCTCGGCTTGGTGGCCCTGGCCTTCCTCCTCTGTGTCCCTTGGAGGTTGTCGTTGCTGGAGCCGTTCCCCGGGCACTGCAGCTCCCCCTCATCCAAGGCCTCCTCACCAGAATTCCGGCCCTTTCTCCAAAAACTGGCCCTCCTTCTGTGGGGGGCCCTGTGCTCCCCCTCCTCTGCCTCCTCAGTCACCTCTGCAAACTGCTTCTCCTCCAAGACCGACCCCCTCCTGGGCAGCTGGGGCAGTTCTCCGGGACTCAGCTCCTTCCTGGCCTCCTCAGCACCACCCGGGGCTGTGGCCTCCTCGGGCTCAGAACCTGATCCTGCCCTCTTCCCAGAGGGCAGGAGGCCACCCTCACTGGGCAGCTCCAGCCCTCGGCTCTCCTCTTTGCCAAGAGGGACGGGGACGCCACCACAGGCCTCAAGCTGCTGTTTCCTCTCCACGTTGGGAACTTCCATCTTCCAGCAAAGGCCGTGGGTCTCCGGGGAGTTGGCCATGGACTTCCGCCTGGACTTGTGCTGGGGCACCGCTGAGGGCAAGGGCAGGGCGTGGTGGCCCGGAGTCCGGCCCTTGGTGGTGAAGTTCTCCCAGGCCCACTGGAAGGGGAAGGAAGGCTTCCGAGGAGGAGCGGGGAAGAAGCTGAGGAGGGAGAGGACGGGGGTCAGGGGTCGGGTCTGGACCCTGGTGGGGCAGGAGTGGGGTGGTGGGTGGGGTGGGCAGAGGCTGACACTCAGCATCCCTCCAGGCCCAGCCCACAGCTGCTTACTCCTCAGCCTCAGCGAGCCCATAATCCTTCTCGTTCCAGCCCCTGGGTTTCCGGTCCCTCCTTGCTGTCCGCCCCAAACTCTGAGACTTCTGCTCCTGGTCCTGAATGACGCTGTCGCTGCTCCCCAGACGCCCCTGGGTGAAGACAGGAGAGGCGGCCCAGCCACCAGAGCCTGCTGGGCCACCTCAGGCTTCTGCCAGGAGACCTGCCTCTTCTGTGCAGTCAGACTGGTCCGCTGAGGCCATTTTTTTCTTTTTGGAACATAGTCATGATTCTTTATTTCCAATTACCTGTTTGAAAGTCCACTAATACATCCCTGGTCGTCGAACAAGTCCTCAGGGCCCTCATTACCTCTGAAACGACTGGCCGCTGCTACGTTCTCAGTAGGAGAATAGCAGCACCTGCGGTTCGCTGAGCCCCACTGGGCGCTTAGGACGCTCAAGCAGGGACTCATTTCCCAAGGGTCACGTCCATTATGCAGATGAAAGCCCTGAGGCTCAGCGGAGCTGTCACTGGACCAAGGTCACACAGTCTAAGTGGAGCCATGTCGAGTCTGTGCCCACGGGTGAGACTGGTCACCATCACACTGGCTGCCTCTAGGCCCTGGATAGCTCTGCCAGCGCCCATGAGGCCCTGGACTTGGTAAGCCACAGTGGAAAGAGCTCACTGTCTTTCCAGAAATGCTACCTTGCTCCGTCAGAAGCTTGGGAGTGCTCCTGGGATGTCGTCTTCTTTACCCCACGTCCTTAAGCCTCCCCAGGGTCCCTGCCCTCCTTGCGCCTCCCTGAGTCTCTGCGGGCCCTCAGCACCAGTCTCGTGGCCTCCCAAGAGCCTCCCTCAGCCCTGGCCACAGCTGACCCCAGGGAGCCAGCCCGCCTCCAGGCAGTTGGAAGTGCCCCCCAGGGTCCTCCCTCACCTGCTCAGCCTGGGAGGTGCCCGACAGAAGCTTGAGTATCTCTGTGACGGTCCCTGGAGTCTGGAGCCGTGAGTCTGGCCCTGGTCTCCCTGATGTGGTCTTGACCAACTGTTGGTGGGGGCTTAACATATTGCTGTCCTGCTCCACCCCCATCTGCAGCCTTGGAACTACTGGCCTACTGTCTCTATAGCAACCAGTGCTCAGCCAGTCTCAGGGGCTCCAGCAAAACGCAGGCCAGGAGGGGTCGGCCTGGGTGTGCGAGAACCATTCCTCCCCTGGGAGTTCGGCAGGGTGCTGAGGACTGGTCCAGGCCGGGGAGACCAGAAACCCAGCGCCATATACTGCCTCAGGACACCCCTCGACCTGATGTAAGTCTCCTGCCCTGCAGGGGCCTGTTTCCCAGTCTGTGAAAGGGACCCCAGAACCCCCACTCTGGAAGTGTCCTCCCGCCCCATGAAGATGGCCAGGAGGCGCCTGCCCTGACTGAGGCCAAGCCAAACGCTCACAACACATTCCTGTTCAAACCACTTGCCGTCCCAGGCCTGCAAAGGGCAGGAAGTTGAATAAGATGCCCAGGAGAGAGGCTACAGGCAAACCAGAGCCCAGAGGAGGTCCGGAAGGAACCACAGCCTTTAAATCTTATCCCAGCACGGTGCATCTTCCTGTGGAAAAGGTCTGTGGCGCTAACCTTGAGAAATGATCGCACGGCTTGTGAAACAAGTTGCAGAGATAACCACGGCTGACGTGATGCGTGTCCCCTGCCATTCAGTGAGTTGTGAAAGGACTGTGCTTTGTTTTTAAATAAATCTTAGCCCAGATTTCTAAGCATTGCCAGAAAGCCTTGACCTGGTAAATCCCTGTGGGGCACCTGGCACTCAACAGGACGACCAGCAGCGCAGTGACAGGGTGCTGAGGGGGCTCTGGGGACAGAGCAGCCGAGGCAGAAAGCCTATGTGCTCACCCACCAAGGCTGACCTGGAGCCAGGCACTTCCCACCCCGCAAAACTGGAATCACAGGCCCAGCCCATAGGATTGTTGTGAGGATTACCTGACATCACAGGGCAAAGCACTAGATGAAGGTTATTATCCCTGCTAGTGATGAAGGCCATTCTCGAGAGACAGCAGGGCATCCTGCTAAGAGCACAGAAGGAGGGTTCAAGTCAGCTCCTCCACTTGCCGTGTGCCTTCTCTAGGGTTCTAGCAAAATGACACGAACTTGACTCTCGGTTATGATGAGCACATGCAGCAGCCTGGTCTGAGGTGTTCAAATGCCAGGTGTGAAATCTCTCTGGAAGGCGGGCCTCCAAGGGGAGGAGGAGCAGACAGGCAGGACCTGTGGAGGCACTCTATTTGGGATGCTTTATGAGTGTCCCTGAGGCCCATTTTGGGAACTTTCAAACCAAGAGTCTCTCCTGGGCTGGACTCCCACCAGAGCACCTTTCTCTGCAGGGTCCTGCCCGGCCCCTGGCTCGCTGGGACACATCGTTCCTGTCTAGTTAGCCTGTCCTGGCTCTCAGCCCCCAGGTCTTCTGAGCCTTGAGGTTGGGGACTTGCTTCACCTTCGGCTCACAGGCAGCCCAAGCCCAATGCAACCCCTCACAGACTCTGTCACCGGGAGGGCAGCTGCTGGTGACATGCCTGTCACCTCTCTATTTCCATTTCCCTGGGTACAGCGTGATTCTAGCTCTTGAGTCTGTCCAAATTTTCAGAAACAAAGTTTTACTCTGAGCCTCCTTTGAAGTCTGAGGAGAGGCGTGCGCTGGTGGCTCAGGCGTTCAGCTGACGGCTAGAGCATGGACCACTCAAAGCCCAAGACCAGAGTTCTCAACCCTGGGGATGGGGGCGTGGAAGTGGGGATGATGAACAGCAGTACTTCCTTTGACACACCTGGGGGTGTAGTGGGCGCAGTCCCTATACATCCCAAGGACCTGGATTCGTGTTCTGGGGCCAAGGAGAACAAACTAAGATGTACAGCTAAATAAAAATAAATGAAATGCTTCTTCCTCCCCTCTCTTCCTGCCTGCCTGCCTCTGCTTGCCTTCATTCCTGCCTGCACCTTTCCTTTCAAAAAAATAATTAAATAAAATGCTTCCTTCTCCTCTGTCTCCCTCCCTCCCTTCCTTCCTCCAAATGCTTCTTCCCCTCCCTTCCTGTCTTTTAAAAAACCAAGTCTGAGAAGACAGGAAGTCCAGTTCATCAGCCCCCCGGTCCCTCCAGCCCACACTCTTTCACATCCTGGGGATAAGGTAGGTGCTGGGCCACCTTTCTGTCTGCAGGGAGGTCTGGCACCTGCTGACTTACTCAGGGGCCCTGGAAAATGACTTTCTGCTTGGCCTTCAAGGTGAAAACTGAGGTCTGATACAGTGAACCTTTTTAATATTTTATAATTGTGTGTGTAATTTCTCAAAAAAATGAGATCATACTCTTTTTGCTCAGTAGTTTGTCAGTGCAGAGAAAGCTACCTCAGTATTTACCATCCTCAATTTGTGTCACAGTATGACCAGCGTCATGGACTGAACCTGTTTCCTCCTGTCAAACAAGCATGTGTCTTCTGCTGGCTTCCCTATAACAGAGCAACACTTCTTGTCCCTATAAATGCGCCATCACACCCTGGGCATTTCTGCACAAGAGCTTTCTCTAAGTAAACTTGCTGGCACTCATTAGTCTACTTTTTCTTTGTAAAGGAAAGGTGCGGGCAGGAATGAAGGGGAGGAGGCAGTCAGGCAGGGAGAGAGAGGAGGAAGAAGCACCTTATTTTATTCAGTTGTTCATCTTGGTTGTTCCACCTCCATACCCCACCCAGGGCTGCAAACCCAGGTCCCTGGGATATGTGTGGATTGTGCCCACTGGAGACCAGACTTAAATGCTAAGCCACCAGGGCACACCAAAACTGAGCGTTCTAACAGCATGTCGTTAAATGACTTCAGGAGAGCATAGGCTGTGAGGAAACATGGCAGAGGGCAGAGGGAGCAATTCCCAGATGAGAGCTGACTTTTGCTTGTAAAAGAGTCTCTGGTTGCTGTGTAGATTAGACTGGAGAGCCCGGATGGAAAGAAGGACTGTCATTCAGGAGATGGGGGACTTGGGCACGGAGGCGGGGAGGGGAAACAAGAAGAAAGGCCTAGACCTGAGCCTGGGCCTGCCGCCATTCAGAGGTCAGGAGAGGTCAGGGAAACAGGGTCCTGGAGAACCAGGCAAAACCAGCCAGGGCAGAAGCAGTGAGGGCTCCCAGCCAAGTGAAGAAAGTGTTTCAGACAGGAGGGAGTGACCCATGTGAGGAGAGCCACTGAGAGGTCAGGGCAAGGCCAGCAGTTACCAACTAAATTTGGCAACTTCCTTGTTCCCGAGGCCCAGACTCCGGGAACCAGACAGGCGACGCTACCGATCAGTTGTTGGCATGTGTTTGGTTGTCCTCCGCCACATCACACAGACCTCCACACAGAGCCCGTCCTGAAACCTCTCCTTTGGAACAGAAATGTAAGAAGAATGCTCTCTTCCCCCAGGAGTATGTAGGCTCATCTTCCCTGGTGAGGGAAGAAGAGAAGCTAAGTTACTGCATCACCCTTTCTGCTTCGTCTGCCAGGAGATTCTGGGGCAAAGATGATATTCAATGAATAGAGTACTTCAGGGGTTGCATATTTATGTATTTTATATTTAAAATTATATTTTCACAGTCTCAAGTCTCCTTTGCCATTTTTATTTTATCTTCTGTGTGTGTGTGTGTTTTTTTTTTAAAGGAAAGGTGCAGGCAGGAGTGAAGCTGAGTGGAGGCAGGCAGGAAAAGAGAAAAGGAAAAAACATTTTATTTTATTTTTGTTTAGTGGTTCACACTGGTTCACACTCTCTCCCAGACCCAGGACTTGAACCCAGGGGTAAGTGGCCTATGCTCCTCAGGAAACTTTTGACCTAACCGTTACTCCACCAGGGTGTGCCTATTCTTTTTTTTTTTTTTTTTCCAAATAAAAGTTTAGTCAGAATGCAGGCACGTAGGCAGGAAGAGAGAGAAGGAAGAAACATTTATTTGTTTTATCTAGTTGTTCATCTGGGATGTTCCCTTCTGCCCCAGGTCTCAAACTGGGTCCTTGGGATGTGTGTATCCTGTGGCCATATCCACTAGGCCACCGGGGCACACCTGTCTTCCATGTTCTTTTTTTTCCCCTCAAGGAAAGGTGCAAGCAGGAATGAAGGCAAATAGTCAGGCAGGAAGAGAGAGGAGAAAGAAGCGCTTTGTTTTTCATTTTCAGTTTGGTTCCTTCCCCTCCGGCCCAGGATATGAGCCCAGGTGCGTGGGATGTACGTGGCATGCGCTTCGACTGGAGGTAGCCGATCAGACCACTACTCCCCCCAGGAAGTGCCAGCTTCCCTGTTCTTGCTGGAAGCCACCACCAGTGCACTGGGAATGAGGCAGGTAGGCAGACGAAGTCCACATACGCAGCATCTATGTGGACACGCCTCTGGACTTGTTAGAGCCTTTTGGTTTGCTGTTGACAGAACTAAATTGAACCAAAAAAAGATGACATAAATGCCTTATTTTACTAACTCATAAAAATCAGGTGTTCCTAACTTCAATTTTGCCTGAACTGAGGGACTCGAGCCCTCGTCTGCATGTGTGTGGTGCAGCTGCGGTGGAAGACAGCAAGTAGATGCTCAGAAACGTACCATAGAATTACCATGTGGTCCAACAACTCCACTTCTGTGTAAGTACCAAAAGGATTAAATGCAGGAACTGGAAAAACAAACAAACAACAACAACCAGACACATACCTGCACACACACATAACCCAGACAGATGAAAACAGGGACGGGAACAGACGTTTGCACACCCACACTCACATGTTCACAGCAGCGTTATTCACAGGAGCTGGAAGCTGAAGACAACCCACGTGCTCAACCAGTGAGCGCGTGAAGACAGCGTGGTAAGTATATCAAAGGTACAGTGTTCAGTCTTTAAAATAAAGGACATTCTGGTACGTGCTGCCAGATGAACCTTAGACATTATGCTGAATGAAATAATCTAGGCACATAAGGATGAATATTGTATAACTCCACTTATATAAGACGCCTAGAACAGTAAAAGACAGACAAAAATGTAGAACGACGGTTCCCACTGGCTGTGAGATGAGAGGAACGGGGACAACGGAATGGGGACAGGCTGTCTGGGACGAGGAAGAGGTTCTGGACCTGAAGGTGGTGATGGTGGCAGCAATCTGAACTGGTTCTTTAAAGTGTGTAAACGGGCGTGTCCCGGTGGCTCACAGCTGAGGTGCAGACGTGGAAGGACCACCGGGGTGAGTGGGGAGGGCGGGGGGCTGGGGGGGGCAGGAAAATGGTTCAACTGCTAAGTTATATATGTGTTTTGTCACAATAGAAAAAGATAAAGAAAATATGTAAGTTGTGTGACTGTTCCAATTCATAGGGAGAGATTGTCAAATTGTATTTAAAAAGAAGATCCAGTCCTCTTCTGCTTATAAGAAACCCACACTAAATAAAACATAGTTGAAACAGAGATAGTTTTAAAAGTAAAAGGACAGAAACATATATATCAGGCAAACATTATCCCAAGACAGGAAGAAAGGAGAGGTGACTTTCAGCCAGGCATCCAGAAGGACTCCTGGAGGAGGTGACATTTAAGCTGCACTTTAAAGGCTCTGAGACAGTGAAGATCAGGAATGTGGGTGAGTGCAAAGTGCTGAGTCACAACAGGGTGGGATTATGGGGGCAGGAGAGGAGTAAGTGATGCCACGGGCGGGGGCGGGGTGGTGGCGGAGCTCAGCAGCAGTGCAGTGGGAGAACGACTTGGGGAAGGGATGCGCTTTCTGTCAGGAGGTGAAGAGATTCTGACTCCAGGGAGTGTGTGTGTGTGTGTGTGTGTGTGTGTGTGCACAGTCACTAGGTAAATGTGATTCAATGTGAACTCAAAAGACAGATCTCACCCCAAAGTGAAGAAAGACTCAGCAGTAGAGACTCAGAGGCAGGGCGACCAGTGACTAGTCTGTGGGATAATTCAGCAAGAGGTGGGGGCAGTGTGGAGACAGGCCAGTGCCATCTGCCTATGAGCAAGGCACTGCTCCATTCTTTCATGCTATAGTGGCCGAGGGGCCGCCGCCCTGGCTGCATGACAGAACCACCTGTGGAGTCTTTACAACATATCAACAGCAGCGTCCCTGGAGGTCAAGTGGGTAAGTTGGCACAGACCACTCACCTCCCAGGGACCCGGGCTCATGTCCCAGGGCCAGGGAGACGGCCAAGATGAACAACTAAATAAAAATAAATAAATGTGAACAGACAAAACAAAGGAACAGATGAAAAACAACCAAGCTTGGAACATTTGCAACAGAACTGAGGACCAAAAAGGAACAGGGTGGGTGGGGGCAAATGGTCTGGGAGCCCGCTGGACACTGGGGAAGGACACTTGGTGACGTGGTGGAGGGCAAGGTGTGCTGACATATATCTAAGAAATGGGGAACCTCTACACAGGAAATTAATGTGTAGAATAATTACTACAATTTAAAAAATAAATTAAAATTCCCTCTTTCCTCTCTCTTCCTGCTACCTATTTGCCTTCATTCCTGCCTTCACTTTACTTTAAAAAGTATATATATCCATGTGTGTTGACATATATATCTGAGGAATGGGGAACTATACATATGAGCTCATGTTAATAGGTAAAACATTTACTGCAATACAATTTTTAAAAAATTAACTAATTTTTTTCAATGTACCAGAGCACCCTAGTGGAGTAGTGGTTTGACCAACTGCCTCCAGCTGAAGCACAGTCCACATGCATCCCAAGGACCTGGGTTCCTGTCCTGGGCCCGGGGGGAATAACCAAGATATACAACTAATAAAAATAAATCAAGTGCTTCTTCCTCCTTCCTCTTCCTGCCTGCTCACCTGCACTCTTGCCTGCACCTTTCTTTTAAAAAACAAAAATAGTTATATCAAGGCCTGGGCCTCACAGCCAGTTAGATGAGGGGCGCCAGGCATCCGTTACCTTTTAGGTGTCCTGGCGATTCCACTTCAGGGCCAGGGTGGGAACTCCTGCCCTCACCGAAGCTCAGGCACATGGAGCTGGAGACAGGTTTGCTCACTCCAGGAGGCCAGGGTCTGGAGTGGAGCCTGGCACACCAGGTGGTGGACAGCTCTCTCCAGATACCAATATTCATTACCACCAGCCCCAGGAAAGGTTGGGAAAATCATGATGCCCCCTGTATGAGGAAACCGAGGCACAGAGAGGCTGAGTTACTGGTTCAGTCACAAGGCTGATGAGGGGTGGTGGCAGAAAGAAAATACGAGGGTTTCGCCCAGAGCCCAAGCCCTTGTGGGGTGCTCTACTCCCTGAGGGTAGTGGGGCCCCCCCACCCCAAGAGATGATGTGAGGGCTCCTGATGAGGCATGGAGAGCCCAGGCCCCTGCCACTTGATCAGTCCCCTCTCAACTCACACTGATTGCTTCCCGGCAATGTGACTCCAGTCCAAGGTGCTGGGTGGGGCAGGGATCCTGCTCCCCGCTCCCCAGGCAGAACCAAACCCAAAGAGCTTAGGGGAAGAAGAAAGTGAAACCAGCATGGGCACTAGTGGGCAGGCAAGACAGAAGGAATCTGCGGCAGGAACAAGGCAGCCCCGCCAGAAGGGAGGGACACAGATGGGCCTTCCGCTGACCTGAAATCCACAGCCTCCTTTCTAGCGCAGCTCTGCCCTGTTTTCTTTTCCTCCACAGCACTTACCACCGGCCTTAGGTGCCTGCCTGTTTGTTTGTTGTCTGCCTATTCTGCCCAGTCCCCCTCCCCAGCTGGAAGGGAGCCCCCAGGGGGCAGGTTGTCCTTTGTGGGGTGGGTTTCTCTCCAGAGCCCAGAGCAGGGCCTGGCACACAGTAGGTGCTTGGAGGACATTTGTCTCGTGTGTGAACAGAGTGTCCATGAGCACTGGGTGCCACTGTTTACCTGTCCTTGAAGAACAGCACTAGGGAATGAGTTGGTTTAACTCATTCTGAAGATGACAACAGGCAATATATGTGTGTGTATACATATATATGTGTATATATACATATATATATACACATATATATATATAATTTTTTTCCTTTAAATGTGGAGTACATAGAATTGAGCAGTCCATGCTCCTTGTTTGGGGCTCCTTAGGTATCAGCTGAGCCCCAAGAAGTCTTCCTTTAAAATGGACTGTCCAGTGTGGCCTGGTGGTCTAGCAATTTAGCACACCAGGTGTAGTCCTCACACACCCCAAGTTCCCAGGTTTATGTCCCGGAGTAGGGGAGGGGGTATTGAGAACCAGGATTCACAACTAAATAAAAATCAACTGCTTCTTCCTCCTCTCTCCTGCATGGCTGCCTTCTTTCCTGCCTGCACCTTTCCTTTAAAAAAACTTGGACCTCAGTTCATCCCCACCCTCTCGGCTCCCCACTGCCCCCCACTCTTGTGCATGGAAGGGACATCCTGTCGGTTTCTAGGCATTTACTCTCGTGTAGGTCACAGCAGGTCATTCACTGGGTGCCTGCTCTATTAAGCATCTGTGTGTCATAACTCCCTTATTGTCATCTGTCCCTGAAGGAGGTGCGGTTCTAGTCTTCACTTTGCAGATGAGGAGACTAGAGCACGAAGTGTATCAGTCACTTGCCCCACGTCACAGAGTAAGAGGCAGAAATAGGCTAGAGTGTTGTGTGCTCATCGCATTTGGTTTCCGCAAACCCTGCTTTTTAATTTAGTTGTATTTAAACAAAGGTGCAGGCAGGAATGGAGGTGACCAAGCAGGCGGGCAGGAAGGAAGAGAATAGGGAGGGAGAAACACTTTGATTTATTTTATTCAGTTATTCATCTTGGCTGTTGCCCAGGTCCTGGGTCTCGAACCTGAGTCCTTGGGATGTGTGTGGACTGTGCCCGGCAGACTTATCCGCTAAGCCACCAGGGCCTGTGCTAGACGTCCTGTTTGGTGGTTTTCTGCTTTGATTCAACACTAGGCGCTGTTCACATTGCTCCTGGCCATGCAGTCCCCCAGGGGCAGTCACCGGGCAGACTTCATCTGGAGGGTCATGTTTCCCCGTTTGCCAGGGCTTCGGTCTGGGAGTGGAAGCGCCAGGGGCACTGAGCTCCCAAGCTCCCTTGCAAACTCCCCCAGCTGTCTGCTCTCACCCAAAGCGCCAGACTCTCATGTCCCATCTCCTCCCCTACACCGGTTTTACCCGACTTCTCTTCTTGCCAGTCTGCTGGGGGGCCCTGTGGGGTCCAGTGTTGTCCCTCAAAAATCTCTGATTGCTGGGATGGGCGCAGAAATCTTAGCCCGATTTCATTTTTTTAATAACATTTGAACACACGCACGATGAAAAGGACTAGATTTCAGAATAAAGAGCTCATCTTGAGGCTGGGAGGTAAGGGTCACACACATGAGCCCCCTCCCCAGCTATATGGAGCCTCTGAAAGAGCCCAGAGCCACCCACCACCCTCACCAGAAGGGGTGGAGGGACTGGGTGGGGCGCGGGTGCCTTTGCTCTGCTGCAGTGCCCATATCTAGTAGTGTTTGCTCAGTCTGTGCTTGTGCTGAAACCAAGGCCAGCCCTCGGCCGGAGGGTCTCTACCTCCCACCCATACACTGCACGCTGCATAGGCGTGCACACATGCCCTGGCCCACTGAGCTCAGTGCCAGGCCTGTCTCCCACCTGTGCAGTGGGGGTGAGGCCCTCTCTCCAGCGAGGGCTCCGGGTGCCGTGCACTCAGCTAACGAGTGACAGATGGGGAGGGAAGTGTGAAGAGATGAAGTCACACAGGTCACCAGCATGTCAGACTTCAGACCTCCAAGGTCACAGCCACTTAGCTTCCCTGCCCCTCTCCTCTCCTCTCCCCCAGTCCCTGGGCCTCCTGTCAAGCAGCGTCCAGGGCCAGTGTGGTGCAGGAGCGCGTCTGTGCCCACCACCAGACTTCTGGGGCTCTGAGGGGCCGCCAGTGCCATGAGGACACTCCTCAGCAGAGGACATGCCGAAGTGGACACCTGGGTGGTAGCCAGGAAGTGGGAGCCGGGAAAACCAAGTCACCCCCATTCTCGCCTTTGCCCTCACGCTCCCTGCCTGGAGCCCGCGCCCGCAGACAGCTGCGCAGCTTGGGAGCTCAGTGCCCACACACGCCTCGCTCGGCAGGGTTTTCCACTCAAAGCTCACCCATCAGTCTCCCCGAAACCTGTGCGGAATGGCTGGGGCCTGCCTTCCTGCCCGGGACTCCCCACGCCCCTCTTATCAGGACTTATTTCCCCTACTGCCCATATCGCCCTCTGACACACTCTCTTCCTTGTGGTTTGTCCATCAGAAATTAACTCCAAGAACATTTGGTTGACAAAAACCACTGGTACCTGGAGTGTAACCGGTTCTCCATTGATCAGGTAGGTAAAATGAAGTTTTTATGATGCGATCCTAAAAGTCCATGCATCTTGAGGTGCAGTTTAATGTATTTTTATATACAACCATCTGTTCAAGCTGGAAAACATTTGCAAAAGGCCCTGCCAGTCAGTCCTCACCCCCAGAGGTAATTATTATATTGACATTCAAAACTACCCATTAGTTTTGTTTTGTTTTGAGTTTAAGGGAAGAAAGGGATAGGAGGAAGAAGCATTTTGAAGGAAAGGAGGAAAAAGCAACTTTTATTTTTATTTATTTATTTTGATTCTTCACCCCGGCCCTGGATTGAAAACCTGGGTCCTTGGGCTTTATTTACATGGTCCACACGCCAGCATCCATTACTCTGTCTGCCCCTGAACCCAGTTTAAATCAATGGCATCAGCATCTGCACACCTTTGCATTTGGCTTCTTTTGCTCAACACAATGTCTACGAGATTTACCCACGGTGCACCCTGGTGAAGTAGTGGATTGGTCCTCTGCCTTTGGCTGGCACAATCCACATACTCCTGGATTCGCATCCCAGGGTCGAGGGGGAACCACCATGATGAACAACTAAATAAACTAAGCTGCTTCTTCCTCCTCTCTTCCTGCCTGCCTGTTTACCTTCATTCCTACCTGCACCTTTCCTGAAAAAAAGCAAAAGACCTGTCCATGGTGTGGCAGGTATCCTGGTCTGTTCTTTCTTACTGCTGCTGTGTTGTACAGTGTTCTATAACTTTTTATTCATGCTCTTGTGGATGGGTGTGTGGCTTGTTTCCAGCTGCGGGCTCTGGACTTTCTTGCACATGCCTTTTGGCAGGATGTATGCTCTCTTTTCTCCTGGGTAAATACCCAGGAGTGGAATTGATGGGCCTCAGGGAAGTGTGTGTCCACAGAATCAGAGAAACTGCCAAACTGCTGTCTTTCTTTTTTTAAAGGAAAGGTGTGGGCAGGAATGAAGGCGAGCAGGCAGGCAGGAAGAGAGAGGAGGAAGAGGCATTTTATTTGTATTTAATTGCTCACAGTGGTTCTTTCTCCCTGGACCCAGGATTCAAACCCAGGGACATGTGGCCAGTGTTCCTTTGGAGATTGACCCAACTGCTGTGAGCCGCCAAACCATTTTCTAAGGTGGTCACACCAACTGACGTTCCAGCAGTGTGAGCTCTGCTGTCCCCTCCTCCTCTCCAGCACTCGGTGACATGAGTCTTTTAAATTTCAGCTTCTGGTGAGTCATGATAGCATCTCACTTTCCTGCTGATAAGGCACTGACCTGCATAAACGCTTACTGACCGAGCCCTCGGCCCTCCCTGGAGGGGCCGTCCACTTGGCAGGATAGGTGCCCATCCTCGTCGCCTGAGGGTCAAGGTCCCCGCTGCCGCACTGGTCTCAGAGGCTCCTCTTTGTTTCACACACATGCAGTGCAGGGCACAGCTGAGGCCGGGCTGAGGCATGCAGACAGGACATGGACAAGCCCAAGGCTCCTTGTGGAGAAAGGACAAAGAGAGAAATCATCTGACAACCAGGCAGAGCTCTGAAGTTGGGGTGCTGATGGGCTGCCTTCCCCCCGGTGCCAGGGTGCCCACAGGGGAGTGCCATGAGGCCCCACTCCCAGGAAACAGTCAGAGGCCAGGAGCAGTCTCTCCCCTTGTGCAGATGAGAACACCGAGACAGGAAAGTTACACTTAACACTTGGTGAAGGCTAAGTCAGGCCCCTCCCACTGGCTATGAGGTCCTGTGGCAGAAACTGATGACTGGTCACCACGCTTGGCTACTAGCCTCCCTCATGGGGACCTTATGACAGGCCCAGGGGGAGGTGAGCAGGGCCGATGCAAGTCCTGGCCCAGAAAAGCCTCCCTGAGCCCTGAGCTTTCCCCTTCCTGATTACCTTGAAAGTCACAGGATGATGGGAAGACATGGAAGGAGTCTGGGCCTGAGGTCCCTCTTGTTGAAGTACTGCCCACTGCTCAGATAAACCCCGTTATGAACCTCGCGTGAGCAAAAAATAAGCTTCCACTTCATATGAGTCTCTATGTTTTCAGTTTGATGCTCAGCCCTGTGCCCTCAGACACAGCTAGAGTGCGGTATATACAGAGAACAGAGCTCCCATTGTACAGGTGAGAACACTGAGACAGGGAAGTTACAGAACTTGCTCCAGGCTAGTAAGCGAAGGTGTCAGGATTTGAACCAGAGCTTCTGCTGGTAAGCACTCTGCAAGGTTGAGTCTCCTGGAGCCTTTGACCTGGGTGAAGGAGGTAGCTCCCAGCACCAGCCTCTCCGCCTTCCCCAGTTGCCACCCAGCTGTCACTCCTGGTCCTCTGCTTCAGAACCTCACCTTTCAGACAGACTGCAGCAACAGGCGCCAGGGTCTCCTCCTCTCCCACCCACTCGTCACTGTGCTTCCCACACCCTCAGCTCCGTGGACCCCATGTCTCCGCATCTCTGGGACCACTCCGCCCCGCCAACTTGCTGCTAGAGAGCAGGGCTCCCCTTCGTGGGCTGCGGGGAGCCATCTCCCAATCCTGGTCCCTGCTCAGTCTGAGTCCTTTCGGTTACAAATGACAAAACCACACCGGGTAAGAGGAAGAGTAATGTTTATTGGCTCACGTGACTAAGAAGCCAAGCTGGACAGGCTGCTGGCGAGCCCAAGTGCGTTGCTCAGACGTCAGGAATCGCACCTGGCCGGGCGCTGCATACTCCGTCTCCACGGGAGTCTCCAGCTCCCACGGGCCCAGCCGACCTCCCTCCAGTGTCCCTGCCCCAAGACCCAGGACAGCAGCATTTCCCTGCTGCTGCCAGCACCACAAGAAAGTCAGTAAGCTTGTCAAAAGTCTTTCCCAGGGGTCCCACGTAAAGTCCCAGGACTCAGGTGTCACGGACCGCCTGCACCAATCACTGCGGTCGGTGCGAATGTGGTGCTGTGATTGGCCAGGCCGGTGGGATGTTCCCGCCCCCTCAGTCACAGTGGGTGGAGCCGCCTGCGCGCACCAGTTTCTGAGCAAGGAGATGGTTCCCCAAAAGAAACCAGAGGCTCTAAACTCAGAGGGGGAGCAGATGAGAGGAGGCAGGACTCACATGCCCCAGGCTCCAGCTGCCCAGGCCTGTCCACACCGCCTCCAATTTCAGAGATTCCAGATCCCAGCAGATAAAAACTGAGCACCCCCAACCCCCACACCCAAGTCCACCCACTACCCTCTGAGGGTGGGGTTGGCCTCAGACACCCCCACTTCAACCCACTTTCCCTTCGGCCCCGCACTTGATAAAAGTTTCTATTTCTGCCATCAAAAAAATCAAAACCAGAAACTTCCTAACTCTTCATGGCTGAGCGCCCCCACTCCTCCATTCCCCCCCCCCCCCCGCTCCCGTGTTGCTGCCCCTCACACGTTTCTCACTTCCAGCGTGCCCCACCGGTCAAAACCACCAAGCCATTAGGCATCTCTGGCAAAGGCCTCCCTGAGGTTGCTGTCCTATCTTCCTCCCAGACACCCCTGGGTGGGCATGACCAGGAGCTCCCGGGTCCCTGGGTCTGTCCGCTATTCATTCTTGTTTGGTGGGTCACCCAGGTCTGCCCCTTGCTCCCCTGAGTCACATACAACCAAGTGTCCACTCTGCACCTCTCCTCGGCGTCCTCACAGGCACCCCTAACTCGCCACAGCCAAGTCTGTGCTCTAGAGGCCCAGGCCTGCTCTTCCTGTGTCCTCACCTGGAAAAGGGCCCCACAGAAGCTGGGACAGACACCAGTGCTCCCTTTTGTTGTTTTTTTTAATAAATTTAAGAACAGCTTTACTTGTCTCCTCCCCCCAGAGCAACTAAAACCAACTAAAATGGGGTGTGGCCTGGGGGGCTGAGGGCGCTAGGAGTCATAATCCTCTTCATCCTCTGCATCAGGTGCTGAGGGGCCTGGGGGCGCTGGAGGCAAAGGCAGACCGGAGGTGAAGGGCATGAAGGGTGTCGGGGGGCTGCAGGGCAGAAATCAGGAGAGGAAGATTAGGCCAACGGACACTCTCAGGTACCCATTGCTGCGTGGGGAGCCCCACCCCACCGACCACTGTGGAACCACTGCCCTCGCCGTATGAAGGCGAAGGCTGGAGTAGGGAAGGGCTCAGAGCAGGTCACAAAGACTGTGCCCGGGCCCCATC
Source organism: Solenodon paradoxus (assembly GCA_004363575.1). Taxonomy (NCBI): domain Eukaryota; kingdom Metazoa; phylum Chordata; class Mammalia; order Eulipotyphla; family Solenodontidae; genus Solenodon; species Solenodon paradoxus. The sequence continues at coordinate 68,068 of RJWH01005490.1, forward strand.
CACTGCCACCCAGGGTGGGAAAGGGGCCTTCTGAGTACAGTCTCCTGCCTTAACGCCTCCTCAGGTCCTTCCCTTCCATATTTGATGAAAACGACAGATCCAAGTGGCCTGGGAAGCCCAGGGGGTCAAGTCGGCCTTGGGGAGTCTTCTAGCCCACTCCGGGTGCCACTGAGCTGCTCACCTCTGAAAGTGGGCAGCGGGGTGGCTGGCCTGGGGTGGGGCCTGTGGTGTCTCCTCTTCCCCATCAGTGTCTGTGTCATCAGATTCATCCTGGGAGCAAGGCAGGGGTCGGAGATGATGAGAAAGGCATGGCACAGAGCCCCAGGAATGGTTGGGAGGAGAGGGTGACCTTCACAGACCCAACTGACTGAAGCTGAGGTACAAAGAGGTGGCAGGTGAGAGTGGGTGAGCTGGGGCCTCCGGTCAGCTTGGTCTGGGGCAGGACTGCCCTCTCCACACCTCTGAGCAGGACAGCAGGCTGGGGCCTCCTCACTCACCTCCTGCTCTGATTCTGTCCCCGACAGTTTCTTGTCCTTGCTTTTGCTTCCCATGCCACCATTCTTCCGGCTGCTGCTGCCTGGCTTCCGGCCCCTTCAGGAAGGTACAGTCCATCTGCCCCAAGGTCTCCCTCCCTGGCCAGCCCCTAGCCACCCCTAACCCTTGGCCCTTCGCACCTGAACACCTGGCCCTGGCTCCTTACCTGCGGGCACCCTTGTCCCCGTCCATGTGGTTGTCTTCTCCATCCCCCTGCATGTCAGGCACGGAGGCTACCAGGTCCTTCAGGAAGTCAAACTGCTGCTCCAGCTCAATGCACTGTTTCCTGAAGAGGTGGCAAGGGGATGGCCTCAGCAAAAGACAGCAAGGGGCTCTGGGTGTCAGGAGAATGGAAAAACCACACCCCTTTCCTGGGACACCCAGCCCCTACTCCCCTAGCCAGTCTCTGGGGCGGGGGTGTGTCCCACCTCCCGGCTATCAGGACAAGGCCTGTGTAAACTGCCCCACCCAGCCCTCACAGCCCCGCCCTCCCGGCTGCCTGGCCACTCACAGGTGGGATGTGGTCATGGTCTTGGCGTTTCGAGACTGGGTCACCTGGCAAGCCTTCTTCAACAGCGACTCCAGGAAGAGTTCGAGCGCCCGGGCTGAGGGGTGTCAAGGAGAACGCGGGTGGGGGTCCCCGGCCAACAAAGGGCGACCACGGGCTGCCTCCCTCCACCCAAGCCAGCCTCCGACAGGATACAGATGATGACAGGCACAGCCGCCGCCACCTTCCCAATCTCTTCGTCCGTCTGCATGATCTTCTTGATCCGCGCCTGGTCAGGAAGCAGAGCGCTCGGACCCGGTCGCCTCCGTCCCAGACAGGGGTGCGGTGGGGTGGGGGGCGAGTAGTGGGGGGATCCCGGGAGAAAGTGGGCGGGGGGCATCAACGCGGAGAGGGCACGGAAGGGGGCGGGGCGTCCATGTCCCCGAACCCCGCGATGCGCCCGCCCTCCCAGCCCGGCCTGGGCCGGAGTCTCCCGAGAGCCAGGTCAGCTCCGGTCCGGCCCGGCCACGTGCTCACCGGCGGGAACCGCGCGTTGTACTTCTTCTTCTTGCTCGGCATCTCGGGGCCTCCCTCGCCGCGCCGGGCCCAGCGCCGCCGCCCGCAGCCTCTGGGCCCCCGGGCCTGCTCGCCGTCCGCCTGCCGCGGTTCCCCCGGGTCCTGGTGCCGCCGGCTCCTCCCCCGCCGCTCCCCACGGGTCCTAGCGCCGCCGGTCAGGACGTCTCTCTCCGGGCCCAAGTTCCTTCCCCTCGGAGACAACCGGCCGCAACGCGTCCGTGGGGGACCGACTACCACTCCAGCCCGCTCCCAAGGCCAGAAGTGCGAACGTTAGCCCCGCCCCCGCAGGCCCGCCCCTCCCCCGCAGGCACGCCCCTCCCCGGCTTCCCTGGTAGCCCCGCCCCGCGACCAGCACCGCCCACATGTCCCTCCCCTTCTCCAGTCGGTCCCGCCCCGTGGCGCGGCCGAGGCGGTGGCCCCGCCCAGTGCTGCGCTTGTCTATAAAGTTGTTGTTGAGGCGGCGGGGCGCTAAGATGGCGGCGGCGGCCGTGGCGGGGGCGGGGCGCGGCGGCGGCGGCGCGGAGCCCCGGCAGGAGCGGAGCCGGGCCCGGGGCTGGACCGGGGCCGAGCGCAGCGAAGGCCGGAGGTGACGGCGGGGTGAATGGAGGGGCTCGGGCGGGGGTGCACCTCTGGCGCTAGGCGCTAATGGCGTCGGGCACGCCGGGGCCCTCCCGCGGGCTCCAACAAGCCTGGGTTCGAGTCCTGGCACCGCCTCTTGGCCTCGAACCGGTCGCTGCCTTCAGTGGGCCGGATGACGCCTGCAGTAGCGGGCCTGCCTTGGTGCTGCACGAACATGCGCGCGCTCCTTTGCTTCCTTCCATTAAATCCCGGCGGGCGGGATGCCTGCTCCGCGCTAGCAGGGCCAGGAAGTGGAGCTAGGCCCGTTGCTCCCACAGCAGAGTGAACATTCTGGGCCTGTCACTCACTACAGGTGTGACCTTGGTTAAGCCCCTTCTCTCTAGACTTCTGTTCCTGATTGCAAGTCTGGCAGAGTAGTAATACCTTTAGCAACAGCAACTCTTAGGTAGGGCTTATTCCATCTCGGTCATTTAATTCTCAGCAGCCCTAGGGACACAGGGACTGCTGTTATTCTTGTAAAGATGAGGCCAACTGAGGCAAGGTGACATTAAGTCTTGCCACAGGCTGCGGTTCAGCCTGCAGTGCAGTGCCTGGCACCCTCAGGACCCAGCACGCTATTGATGGGTCTCCTGCCTGCCCTAACTTGGTTCCCTCAGCAGGATGGAGCCAGGTGAGGAGCTGGAGGAGGAGGACTCTCCGGGCGGCCGCGAGGATGGCTTCACCGCCGAGCACCTGGCTGCTGAGGCCATGGCAGCTGACATGGACCCCTGGCTGGTGTTTGATGCCCGAACCACACCTGCCGCTGAGCTGGATGCCTGGCTGACCAAGTACCCACCCTCCCAAGTTAGCCGCTATGGGGACCTGGGCTCACCCAACTCTGAGCCCGTGGGCTGGATTGCAGCATATGGGCAGGGCTACACCCCCAACTCGGGTGACGTGCAGGGCCTGCAGGCAGCCTGGGAGGCTCTGCAGACCAGTGGGCGGCCCATCACTCCAGGTACCCTGCGCCAGCTAGCCATCACCCACCGTGTGCTCTCAGGCAAGTGGCTGATGCACCTGGCACCCGGCTTCAAGCTGGACCATGCCTGGGCTGGAATTGCTCGGGCCGTGGTCGAGGGCCGACTTCAGGTGGCGAAAGTGAGCCCGCGGGCTCAGGAGGGTGGGCGCCAGGTCATCTGTGTGTACACGGACGACTTCACGGAGCGCTTGGGGGTGCTGGAGGCAGATGCCGCCATCCGTGCCGCAGGCGTTAAGTGTTTGCTCACCTACAAGCCTGACGTCTACACCTATCTGGGCATCTACCGGGCCAATCGCTGGCACCTCTGCCCCACTCTCTATGAGAGCCGCTTCCAGCTGGGGGGCAGTGCCCGAGGCTCCCGCGTGCTGGACCGTGCCAATAATGTGGAACTGACCTAATGGGGCCAAGTGGGGGGACCACCCTCCGCCGCCTGCAGGGATGGAGCCTCCCGTCTTCTTCCTCGCCCCAAGGAGGCCACGCCCCTCAGCGCTGAGGACTAAGTCACTTGGGAGCTATTCGCGCCTTCAGTCCCCATGAACTTCTGCCCTCTGTTCAGGGCTGACTCAAGTCCCCACCAGCTCGAGGCTCTGGCTCCCCGAGGGCCGGCCCCTCAGCCTCTCTCTTGCTGCTGCTCCCCTCTGCCATCCAGGACCACAGAATGGGTGCCGACACCCAGGAGGAGAGTCTTCCTGGCCACCTCATCCCCAGCGGTACCTCCTCCTCCCGGATCCTCCCCTTCTCTTCTTCCCTCACAAAAGAGAAGAGTTAGTGCTTCCAGTCCCTCTCCTTGGAGCCTTCACAGTCCAGGGGACAGAGGCCCTGCAGGCCTGAGCATGCCATTTGTTTTGGGGGGTAGAAGGGGTTGTGCCCGCTTAGTCCCTGGCAGAGAAAGGGGATGCCAGGGCCATGGACACGGCCTGTCCCTCCCTGCCACCTCACAGCCTGCATCACCTTCCTCCCTCTCTTGGCTTCCTTGTCATGTGCCTGCACCTGGCATTTCAATAAAACCCAGCTTGGGTCTGTGTCCTGAGTGTTTTTGGTTGCTTGCTTTGGTTGCTGGAGAGACTACCCTCTGCCTGGGCAGGTCTCGCTCATGGACCCCAGTAATAAAATGTGCCTCACTGCCAAGGCTAGGAGCCTCTCTTTGAGCCAATCTTGTTTCCTTCCATCCCAAGAGTCACAATTAGTTTCTCAGTCATTTCCATAAATCCAGGGACTTGACCTAGCAAGGTCTAAAGGGCTGCTCTAGCTCTAAGGGTGTATCTGTGCCTGTTAGAGAAAGACAACTCTCTCTTCCTGGCAGTTCTAGGTCAGAGCTCATGGTCTGGTGAGCAGAGGATGGGCCGGATTTCAGCAACAGAGGCAGAACATCCTTGTGCAGTGAACAACCTGCACAACTGTATGTGACCCTGGAAGACATCTCATTTAGACATGCCTCTTACCATCACCCTGACTGTCAAAGGAGCCATTAGACAGTTTGCAAAGCACTTCCATATGTATTATTTAATTCTCACAACCTGTTTAGAAGTTGATTTTATCTGTGGTCAAGGAAATTGAGGCCAAGAGGGGAAGTGAGTTCCTTCAGGGTCGATCAGTGAGGCAGAGCTAAGACTTAAAGTCCAGGCCCCACCTCCTTCTGACCCTGAGACTGGTCCTTGGTCTTACCCACACTTGGCTTTTCACAACCCACAAGGCACATTCATGCACATAATCTCACTGGGCCACCCACTCAGCTGAGGCTGCTGTTGCCTCTGGGAGCCTGATTGCATCCCCAACCATGGGTTCAGCCCTGGCCTTGGGTGGAGGCCAGGGTGTCTGGCAGGGAGCCCCTTGGGACACTGCTCTCGTGCCGTGCTAGAGCTGACTAAGCCTCTAGCAGACTCATCAAATTGGAATTTGGAGCAGGAGAACGGAGATGCCACTGAACTGACTGGGTGGAAGTTGGTGAGTCACGGGACTCTGGCATCCCCCTCCCCAGTGCCTCCCTGCCCCACATCCCCTAAGGCTGCATCCCCGTCAGCCCAGCCCTGGGAAATCCCCAGATCCAGGTGACCTCTGAGCTGGAGGCTGGTGCCTCAACTCAACTTTGCACTTGACCAAAGTGGGCCAAGGCTTGGGGGATCCCGGCCAGGCCCATGTGAATCCCAAAAAGATGGTTAAGCCTCACCACCACCCCCAACTCCTTCCACAACAAGCATTTCATACTCCTTCTCCTCGTTCCTGGCTGCCTGTACCCGGTCCTCCCTCAGCTCAGACCACTGTACCCTGACTCCTGCCTGGTGCCCCCAGCTGCCCCCGCCCTCCCCCAAGCCAGGCCAATGGATCCTACAGAAGCTCCAACATCCTGCAACTCGGTCCAGTCTCCTGAGCTGGCCATGACCTGGTCCTCCACAACGTCCCAGCTTCCTTCAAGTGCCCTTCCTTCCAGTCCTCACCCCCGAAGCCAATTTGGCGCTTCCTGTGCCCCCTGGCGTCAGCCCTGGGCCTCAGGCTATTCTGCTTGAATCTTGCAGGTGCAAGATTAGGAGCTACCTGTGCAGTCGCTTGATGGATGTCTACTCCCACGGTGCCTAAACCGCGTGCCCAAACTGCCCGGGAAGACAGGACTGGTGTCAGAATCCCAGCCCTGACCCCAGAGCCCAGCACGTGCTTAACCAGAATCACCTCTCCAGAAATTAAGTGAAGAATGAATAAGTGAAGGGCTCAAATACAGTTCCCGCCATTTCCTCCAGCCACCTTCTCCACTCCCTGCTTCACTCTGCAGCAATCCAGGATTACAAGCCGCCTGTGGGTTTCTACAGACCAGCTGGCTCTCCCTGGTCTCCACCTGATCCCTGCTCAGCCTGCCCCCGCCGACCCCCCGCTCTCCTGGAGGCTCCATGCCCCAGACCCACGGCTCGGCTCAGGTGTCATCCACTCAAGTTCTCCCCACCCACCTGCACCCCTCCCCTCCCCGCTCCCTGTGCCTGTCATCACACTGTGTCTCTGCGGCCCCCCCGAGGACAGGGGCTAGTCCTCGTCTCCAGAGTGTTCTCAGCACCCAGCACAGGACTTGGCCTAGTGTGGTGCCAAAGAAATTACTGAGTAAATGAGGTCAGGAGGACAGTCGCTGTCTCTCGGCCTCAGTTTCTTCATTCAGTTCACAAAAGAACCAGCATGGCGCTAAGTGTTAACCTACATTATCTCGTCTAAGCCGCAGCTGGATTAGATTGTTGCCATTTTGCAGAAGAGGAAACTGAGCCCAGAGAGATCTGCTTATAGGCTCAAGGTTACAGAACCATATGTGGTGGAGTCAGGGTCTAACCCAGGGCGTCCTGTCCAGGAGCCCCGAGGCCCAGGCAGCCCTGCTGTGTGAAGGTCTGTGGAAGATGGGGGCTGCACAGGTAAAGTGGCCAGCAAGGACTTGGGACCCCATTTATAAAGTATACAGGTCTGGCGTGTGCTGGTGGAGCTGCAGTTTGGTCAATCACTTCCGAAGGAGGCAGGCCACGTACCCCTGTTTTCATGGGTCAGGGGCAGGGGGAACAACCAGTGTGAGCAAATAAATAAAACTTAAAAATCAAGATGCTTCCTCCTCTCCTTTAAAACACACGCGCGTGCGCACACACACACACACACACACACACACACACACACACACACACAGAGCGCCCCTTTATTAGACCGTGGGACTTTATTAGACCGTGGGACGGAGGACTGAAGGCTGGCAGGAGGGTGGTGGGAATTTGCCCCCATTCTGAGTCCAGTTGTTGGGGGCTGCAGCGCGGAGCACAGGAAACAGCTGAGTCGGGAGAAAGCTTCAGCCAGCACTCTGGCAAGCTTTGCGGGGGTTTTCCCAGCAGGGCAACTGCACCCCACTCCCGCCCCTGGGAGGGGCCCTGGCGGGGACCAGGCTTGGGTCACACAGCTGATTCATCCCAGGAGGGAAACTCCCCACTTCTCTGACGCGCATCGCCCAGACAGGACGGGTAACCAGAGGGCACTGGCCCAGAAACCCACCGGGTCCATCTCCACTCGGTTACTGGGCGCCGGCAGGGCACGGACGCCCCCCGCTGGACAGACGGACAGAGTCCGGCAGGGTGACAGGATCGGGGGCAGACTTCTGGGGCATAAAACCAGAGACTGGGGTCAGCGCAGGCAGGACGAGGGGGCGTCTCCGGCTTCCTCGCATTGCCGGTGTTTGAGACGAGAAAACTGACGCTCAAGTGATAAGAGCAAACAGTACA